>JAPMOB010203320.1:0-13771 GCA_029875015.1 Lepomis gibbosus
CACACACACACACACACACACACACACATTTGTCTCCTCTAACACTCGCTTCATATCACAAAACCCATCAGAAGTTCCAGCTAACAAGCTGCAGAAAACTCTCAAACCCATGAATCCTGTGTGATTTCACACAATTTTTTTCCACTGCCTTTCTTTATGTATCACTACACTACATGCATTTATAGACTCATAGATATTTTACAATACATCATCTGGAGTGGGCTCTGCAGTAATCCCTTTCTGGGATCGATGCTCTTTCTCTGCATAGGGACTGAAGACATGCTGTCACCACATGCGTCCTTCCAGCACTGCAGATAACACACGAGTGCTTCATCACTTACTCATTCTCCTGTAGTGAGAGCTACAGAGCTTTTCAGTGAGCTACCGTGATTATGCGGTGACACAAAGACCAGTAGTCAATAGCTGTGTCAAGGGCCATTAGTTGGATTTAGACTTCATTTGCTACTGACTTGTAACTGTAAAAGCTTAAGTCACACAGTAGTGTTGGCTATAAATGTGTTGAAAATGAAGGTGTTGTGATATTGTATAAATTGTAAGACATAGAGATTTTTTCAAAGCCATCATTTGTCCCCTTGAACTGTGCAATTTTGGTAGGTTTGTGTATTTTAAATTCCTTACATTTCACACTTTCTCAAATTCTCTCTATATGCAGTGCATCTTAACCCTTTCCTTTTATTTAAAAAAATCAAATAAAGGATTATTAGTTGTTATCTTTTGTTGTATTTAGTATTTTAGTACTCCTCCAAATATTGTCTACAGAGCAAAATGCAAAACTCGAAATTATTTATCTGTCTCCTCATTAAGCCTTCCCCTTCCATATATTTAATTTCACTGCCATCTCATAGATGTTCAAGGACACTTTTTCCCAAGGTCCCAGTGCTTTCTAAAATACACAGTCAGGTATTCTCTCCCAAAAAATATTAAAATAAATGAAATAAAATAAAATAAATAGGTCCATGTTTAAATTTCTTATTTGTTATCGGGCGTTACAAATGGTAGTAGAACAAAAAAATTAGTTATTGTACAGTTCTGGCTGTGCAGAATACAATATGATGCGTTTGTGCTGCAGTTCTCATTTAGTAATGTCCTCCCTGTGTTACAAGATAATGCAACTTATGAACAAGGGTGTCACTGCCAGAGTACATGTATTTCAGTAGTCCAAGACCAGAGTTATTAGATGCTAAATTGAGCATTTTTTATTGTAATAATTATCACGTATGTATCATAGACAAAACAGTGAATTTAAGGGAATGCTTACTGACCACCAGTTTCAACAAAATCTTGCAAGCTAAATTCAACATGTGGACAATGAGTAGAATGGTTATTAAGAAGGTTATTCAATGTCAAGTATGAGATGAAAGCAGATGTTTTGATATGAAGTGGCAATAATGAGTCAGACAGAACTAAATCTACTGCAAATAGCAATTACTGCAGACTTCCTTTTTTAGCTCACATGTTAACAACACAGAATTGAATGGCATTGAGTATCTCCTGTTAAGGTCATAAGCCAGGGGCAATGGCATTGTTACTGGAAAGAAGAGCATGCCTGGAGCTTCAAGCAGTAAACAGGGACGTGTGCATACAGACACAGGTTTTGTTATATTATATTATCAACAGCAGCTGGAGGTCTAGGGTGGTTGCAGTGGGAAGTCGCTCTCTACTCAAGCAATAATAGACTGATGATGAAAGCTAGATGGCATCCCATCGAGTGGAGATCTGTGTGTGTGTGTGTGTGTGTGGGGTGTGTTGTGTTGTAGTTGCCCTGGAAACCCCTGCAGCTACTGCTGCCTTATAAGGGTCCTTATAATTGGGTCCTCCTTTCATATTATTCACTTTGGTTTCTCCACACCATGACCTCCAAGTCTTCTCCACATCTCTCCATGAAGGTGTCAGCCTACCTGATGTGTTCAAAGCCTTTCAAACACACTGCCTGCCTGTTCTGGGTGATTGGGGCAGCCCTGGAGGTGAAGGATATATAAATCAGTGATATTGTGTTTGAATGTTCTGGAAACTAAGTCAGGGAAACTATGCTAGTAGGAGTTCCTCATCCTAGAGCATAACTGCTTCAATTTTGGTACACCAATACAGAAAGTATTTATTTTGTTTGAAGGTCATTTAGGATAAAGTAATGCTGACAACACTTCATCGGCACCAAAGCTGAGTTGTATTTCTGCTCTCTCTTTCACCCAGATGCTCCAGTCTGAGCTCCAACATGGTCACAGTTTCCTGAAATCACTAAGAGAGCGCGCTGAACAGGCAGCAGGCTTCCTGGACGAGGCTGGAGCTGAGAGTTTAGGAGGGGAGGTAGAGGCTCGTCTTTCCCAGCTAGAGGAACTTGCAGGTGGGCTGAGGCAGCAGCACAGCTTTCTACAGCGGGCATTACTGCTGGCTAGGGAGTTCCAGGACCGGTATAAGGCTCAGGCCCAGTGGCTGGTGGAGACCAGGGCTTTGCTCAGCACCCCGGTGGAACCCAAGGCTGAACTGTACCAACGGAGAGCACTGCTGGCTAAGTATAAGGTATAGCAGGAACTATGTAATTTCTCAGTTTTTCTGACTGTAGTGTGTTTAAATTGTATTAAATAATATAGTAAATAGAGCAATGATCTAATACAACAGTAGTAACTACACATAAGGTACTCAACTGTACTAAGGATGGTCTTTACTCTATATTAGAGGATACTAAAGCTACATAATGTCTGTCTGTGTCCCCAGGCTCTGTTGCAGATGGTTCAGTCCCATGATGGCTCCATCAGGTCAGTGTTGGAGAAGGGAGACGCTCTGCTGGCCTCTGTCCACTACCCATCCATCAGGGAGAAAATGAACAGACTGAAAAAGGACTACACTGAACTCTGTAATACTACCATGGTAAGAACCTGTGCTCAGACAATAGTAGTTATGATAATCTTAAAATAAAGAAAGGAACATGCTCTTTCTTTGCAGGTGACCTAGCAAATTAACTTAAGCAAATGATCCCATAAGAATTTTACTTACTGCTTACATGTAACATCAGTAATACAGATAAGACAGGTTTAGGAAGGATAATAGATAAAGAACATGCAACTCTGTTTGTAATCAGTATCGTCTGCCTGTGTGCTTGTTCACATTTTATGAATTACGTGGTCCAGGCACATGTGGAGAATCTGGAAGGCCAGGTGAAGGAACAGGAAGCTTACCACAACGAGCTTCAGGAAGTGGAGCGCTGGCTGCTCCAGATGTCCAGCAGGATGGTGACTCCTGATCCCACTGTGGGAGGGAGCCTGGAGGCAGCCACTCAACAGCTGGCAAGGCACAAGGTAACCAATCACACTACTTGAGGTTTTGCTCTTGTTGCCTTGATTAGAGAGCAGAAGTTCCTTAGATCCCTAAGAAAATTCTTAATATTAAGCTACTTGGTAGTTGCTGAGCTATCAGATTTAAAGTGCTATCCAGTTGTTGGCGTTATTATATTAAACACATATTACATTTAGTAAAACTTTTGTTTAGGACGTGTGTATTTTTCCGTAACTGCATATTTTAGCAAAATGATGTCTGAAGTTTTAGCTTATTATTTCAGTTTTACACTGACTGTACACAGTTACAACAACACAAGTAAAATTAATTATTTAACACAAATCTGCTTTAATCAAGCAATGGTATATTAATAATGCATTGATTACAAAAATGTAATTTAGTTTCAGCAGAAATTATTTGCTAATTGCTAACTCACTAATAATCCTTAATAATCTGTAATACTTACTCCACTGGAGGCTCTTTTGAACATGATTCTACTTGTTACTTTGTCCTCCACAGGCTATCATGGAGGAAATCGCGGGCTTTGAGGATCGCTTGGCAGGCCTTAAGGAGCAAGGAGCCCACCTGGTACAAGGCTGCAGTGACCGTGTGCAGAGCAGGCTGAAACAGCAGGTTCAGGCTCACCAGCAAGGCACCAGAGACAGCTACTCTGCCATCTGTAGCACAGCGCAGAGAGTGAGTGAGAAGGAGGAGATGGAAAGAGGGAGGGAGGGGACCTAGAGGAGGCAGAGGGAGGGAGGGAGGGAGGGAGGGAAAGCTGAGAAAGTTGTGTATTCTGTATTTGAAGTAGTGAAATGCTTCTTACACATTTATTAAGACATATAAGACATGTTGGTGCATTAGATGCACGCACATTTGCACATGCATCCATGGACGTGGCCACATATGCATGCAAAGACACATGCACTCTACATATCACTGCTGTTAATATTCCAACAGCCTAGACATCCACTTAATCCTAACCCATTCTGACAGTTAAACCCGTCTCTCAAAACAGCCCTTTACTGCCAGTGTAGAGGGCACGACCAATTAAGGCTGCCAAAGTGGAGCTCAACGACATCCATACTCAGACAGACCCCACCAGCCAAAATCACTAACTCAATCTCCCCATATTAATCTCTGCATATCCCTTGTCAACTCCACTTTTTAATGCCTGAGCCAAAAATGGTCACACGCCACTATTCAGTAGATCTGGCGAGCCCTCTAATCCAGCCCCACTCTGTCATTTTGGCAGCCTCTACTCTGTCATCATAGCTCACCTCCCAAGACACCACCTCCACCAGCACTCACACATCCAATCTGGCATTGTGTGATCCAGCCACACTTTACCACTACGCTGCTGGCTTCTCTACAACTGCGCCTCCATTGTTACAATGGCTGCCAACTGTGTCCCAGCACAACACAGCTCTAATATCCCGCCTGCCACTTGCCACCATGCCAACCTTCTAGCCTTTGCCAAATACACTGGGCGGTTTGCCAATACATGCCCCCCTTCCTTCCCACTTTTGGGCTCTCATATTAACACTGTCAATCAGACCTTGCTGTTGCGCTCTCCCCTGGAGGGCATGGACGCCTCCACATTCAACACCTGTCAGATACAACACTGCGTAACTGGCTACTTGTTTGGGTTTTAACATTTAATGTATCTTCATGTTTGGCAATGCTATACTGCTTTTAAAGCTATGCATTCTAGTAGCCTCTAGCGACAGCAATTACAGTTTCGTTCACTTTGTATTTGTGTTATTGTATGTGTGTATTGTGCTGTTGTTTGTAGAAAACACTTTGTTCTCACTTCAGTTTCTTTCTTGAATTGATATGTAGATGTGTTAGGACTACACATTTTATAAAGCCCAATATTAGGGCTACACAATTAATCTAATTGTAATTGCATTCACAATGTCACCCTGTGCGATTATATAACAGCAAAAAAGGTGCGATTTAATTAAACAAAAAATGTGTGCTGTGTGTGTGTGTGTGCGCCTCTTGACAAGTTAATACTTTTAAGTTAGAGACCACTGTCGAGCATTTTTCTTGCACAAGGATTTAATGAATAAAAACAACCCACAGAAATTAAGCAGCTGGAATTGGATTCAACTAGTGGTAAAAGAGTATAACATTATATGAAATTATAATGAACATAGTAATGAATGTATTAATCATAATACATTTTATTTAGTGTTATGATATTATACTAATACACTCAGTTACGCTAGATGCTCCTCTAGGTGGTGGATAGAGCGTCTGCAGTGGACATATGTAGATTTAGCCAGAGCCAGGACTCCATTGTGTCAATATGTGCTGGCTTTAGCCACCCCATCCTGAGAGCAACACGCACCCCTTGTTCTGTTTTACATCTGGTTTACTAGAGTTATTGTTATAAATATTGTTAGTTATGTTGTTCACATAAAGTGTGGCATGGGTTGTGTTGGTGTTGCTGGTGTATTGTGTATCAGTCCCTGGTTCAAAATATAAAAGTCCCACAAACTGCAATGCACAAATCACAGTGGAGTTTTCTGTGAGCTGTTTACAATGTGGCAAAATCAGTATTTTGGACTCGTGGCAAAAAAAAAATTATTTCTTCTTATGTCTGTTTAACTTTGTTCAAGTTGAGAAATAAATACACGTTTCAAAATGTCAGTATCTATTTTTTACATTTTCCTTGATAATGAAGCAAGTAGACTCAAAATAACAGTTATTCCATTGGATCACAAACCCAAAAAATTGCATTATTGTCCACAATAATCGCAAAATTACCTTTTCTCCAAATCGTGCAGCCCAACACAATATTAAAATGAATTTCAATCTAATTGTTTGGCCTGATTTCCTCATGGTTTTACTATTTGTAAGTGTTCAATCCAGACATTTAGCACTGAGATGTATCTGTTCATGTCTTTCAGGTGTATCAGAGTCTGGACCATGAGTTACAGAGACATGTGAGCCTCCAAGACACGCTACAGCAGTGCCAGACTTGGTTGACATCCGCTTCAGAGGAACCACAGCCTCCTGCACATCCTCCTCTCAGCCTGGAGGAGGCGCTACTGCAGGTCAGTAAGCCACTACCATGTCCTTAACAAAGAGTTTGGTATTTTGCAAGGACTTAATGATCATCATAACTGATTAGATGCTTGCCTCAATTAAATCATTGCTCAGTATTAAAGGGAACACATGCTCCCTCCTGAAATTATGAACAGATCTCTGAGTTAATATTAGTCATATACATTGCTGCCATATAGCAGTTTCACAGATAATTTGCTTTTTTTATGTTTTGGATAGGAACCTAAATGTGGGCATGTGTACATGTAGTTTTGCAAATTGTCTTGAAGGGAAAATATGATCAGTCAATAAAATCATAGGACCATTAACATACGCTTTGTTTGGCAGGTGAAGCAGGAACGGGCTCTCCAGGAACAGGCCAGTACTTACCTCCAGCTTGTGTGCTCAGCATGTGACCTGTCCGAGCTGAGGGTCAGGGAGACCGCAGCAGCTATCCAGCAGGTCAAACTGCAGGTCAGTTAGCTTTAACACGCCTTTATACAAAAAATAGACCATTTCAGGGTGAGTGTTTGCAGCTGTAGTAGTAGTAACTGTTCAGGTTTTTAAATGTAATACCTTGACAAATTGCTTGACCATGAATTGATTCCATTGTGTTTTTGTGTCTAGATCGAGGAACGTATGTTGCTTTGTGAGGAGGTAGCAGACAGCTGGAGGGACATTGAGGAGCAGAAGGCAGACCTGGAGGTCCAGCTGAGAGAGACAGAGCAGCAACTTCAGAACCTCATCAGGAGACCTGCAGAGCTGGAGCCCAGGATTGCACAGAACCAGCTGGACAAGGCACAGGTCTGTATATGGTTTATATGCTGATGATAAATGATTTTTGTTTTTTTTTACCTTTAGTTATCAACAGCACTGTTATTTTAAAATGAAATTGTAGATAACTTCAGTGTAAAGGTGAATATCCACTATTGTTCCTGCAGGAATTCCTTCAGCAAATTAAAGAGAGACAGTCTGAGGTAACCCATTTGAATGAAGCTACTGGTAGGCTGACAGATGGACAGGTCTCTCCTGCCCTGGAGGAGATAAGGAGACTGAGGAGAAGCTGGATGGATCTTGGCCAGCGGGCAGAAGAACTGGAGGCCCTGCGGGGGGAGGACATGCAGCGAAGTGGGGAGTACCAGGAGATTGTTGTTGCAGTGGAGGAACTTTTCCACCAAGTATCCAGGGAATGGGATTACCTCGCCAGGTATCAAACTCTTGTGTCAAAGCTGTAGTGTTTCACTTTTCTGTGTAGATTTTTAAACATACTGTACATTAACGATTAAGTGAATGTATTTATTTGACAAGACTGTACATATCATATTTACTGAATATACACACTTCCTCTTGTGTTACAATCATTGCTTTTTCTTTTCTCAGCAAAGAAAATTTCTGTATACCTTTTTATACTGTACTACAGTATTGACCAGATGTCCCTCAATCCATGCCTGTGTGTACCTAGGGCTGACACAGAGAGTACAAGTGAGCATCTAGAGGCTCTGAGGAAGCTTTCCAGTGATCTAGAGGAGCAGAGAGCAACTCTAGAAGACCTCAGAGACCAGAGACAAGCTATCCTGCCTCGACTTAGCCTGCTAGACAAGGAACTAGTCAAGCAACAGGTAGAGCTCCAGTCTTGTAACTCTTCTGCTTCTTAAGGTGGTTGGAAAGTTATAATAATGTGTATTAGTACTTGGTCTAGTTGTCATCAGTGTTGTGCCTTTCATTAGGTGGGTCATCTGGAGCAGCGCTGGGCCCAGCTTGAAACACTGATTCAACAGAAGATCCAGGACTCCGCACAGACCTTAGAGGATCTTGCCCGGGTTGAAAGCCAACTGAGGGATGCCCGTGAGTGGGTGGAGGAGCAGCGGCCTGCTCTTACTTCTGCGCTGAAAACCAGCCCACCCCCCGATCTGGCTCAGAGTTTCCTGTTTGACCACCTGAGTGTGTGTGTAGAACTGGAGGCCCGACAGCAGCTGCTGGGTCAGGCGGTGAGCGAGGCCCAGGCTGTGGCTTCCAGACTGGGGCTGAGTGAGAAGAAATACCTACAGGAGCTTGTTGAACAAGCCCAGACTGAGGTAGAGGCTTTGGGGGCTCGGGTGGCCCAAAGGAGGAAGTACCTCAGTAAGGTAAACCGCTGAATTTTTGCACAGGATTAAAATTTTAATTATGTCCTAAAGGACCTAATTTTCTAATTAGACTTTGTGTTGCCAGAAAAAATATGATAGGTCTTTTTCAAGCTGTTAATGTTAAACTCCTCCCTTTCTAGGCCTTCACAGAGAGAACACAGTTCCTTCAAGGCCTGGGGAGAGCACTGTCTTGGGTACAGCAACAGGAGAGACAGGCTTTAATAGATGACCACATAGCGCTTCTCCCTGAGGACCTAGCCAAACAGGTTGCCGGTTGTCGGGGCGTCCAAAGTGGTTTACGAGCATACCAGAGAGAGCTGGCATCTCTCTGGATACAAGGGCGAGAGCTAGAAAGAGATGCCACTGATAAAGAGAGAGCAGAAACCCTGACCAGACTTGAGAAGCTCCAGGCAGCGTTTGAAAGCGCCCTCCACAGGACCACCCAGCGTCTCGCAGACTTAGAGAAAGCCTTGACATCAAGGAAGTACTTTCAGGTTGACCTGGATAAGACTTGCCACTGGTTGAGACGAGCAGATGGCATCACCTTCCCTGAAATAAATTTAAGCAACGTTGAAGATAGCTCAGAATTGCAGTCACAACTGTCTAACTTTCAGAATGTCCTAGAACAAGCTTCAGAGTACGAGAACCTTCTTCTTATCGTCCAAAGAATAGGCCAGGAGATCCTCCCTACTCTGAATGAGATTGATCATTGCTACCTAGATGAGAGACTCAATGCCCTGCCTCAGCAGTACAATGCCATCCTAGCTCTAGCCAAAGAGAAAAAGGACAGAGTGCAACAAATAATCTTGGAGCGAAAAGAGTATAGCACTTTCTTTGATATTACTCGTAATGCACTGGAGGAGCTTCAGGAGCAGTTTGACAATCTGGAGAAGCGGACTATCAGTATTAGAGTTGAAGAAATTGTTTGTCTAATTAATGAACACAGAAATATTCATGAAAGTTTATGTCGTATTAGCCCCGCTGTGAGAGAACTGTATGGCAAAAATGAGGGGTTTCTCAGTAGGGGTCAGCAATACAGAGCTGAAGAGACACAGCAGCTGGTCAGCCTCCACAACACACTGACAAGGATAAATGATGAGAAAATTAAACACTTAGATGGTTGCTGCAAAACCCTAGTTGAACACAACAGAGTATCCACCAAGTTGGACTCAGAGTTTAAGTCTGTGACGGAGAAGCTAGTCAAACTTAAGTCAGACACAGAACTTTGTGCCATGGATAAAATCACAAGTCTCTTTTCGCTGCTTGAAAGTCTGGATTGTGTGAGCTCTCAGGCTAAAGAATGTATTCAGCAAACTAAAGGCCTCGGTCTGAAGTTTGATCCTGCTGCCTTTCAGGAAACTACACCGCAGCTTCAATCATTGCAGTCTTTACGGTTTGAAGTAAAATGTTTTGTTGAAGAAAGTGAAACGATGGTCAAAATGAATGAAGATTTTACAAAAGAGACTGAGAAAATGTTGGAATGGCTGAAGACTATCAAGGACAAATTAAATGAGCCATTGACCCTTTCAGCGGTCAAAATTGAGAGGGTATATGAGGAAATGCGCAAACTGAAGATCGTGGAAGAGGAAGTGAAGAGTAGATTTAGGATAGGAGATGCCGTGGGTAGCAGAGAAAAGCAAAGATATTGTAGTAGAAAAGAAACTGCTCCTGCCCATATAGAAGAGAAACTTCAGGAGCTGGCAAAGCTGGGAGCTGAAGTTCAGCAAGGAATTAGCAAAAAAGAGGTAAGTGTATGTTATTCAAAAATTGCAATCATGGGGACATTTTCTATCCCACCATTCAAAGCTTGAATCTATTGAATATTATTAGCCTCCTGTTCACCCATAATGTTAATATTAATAGGCTTAGGGAAGATGGAAAATATCAAAGACAGTTCAAGGGATTCCATGAAGTTTAAATATGTACTTATGTTATTATTAATTTATAAGTATTGTGGGGAATTATTGTATTTAAATACCTTATCCCAAAGATTCCATTATGGGTTATAAGAAAATCTGTAATGAAATAGAGTAGCAGAGCCTTTTCTCACTCCATTGCCCACTGTTGACTTGTACTGTACATACTTCTATACAGAAAACTAAAGGTAAAGCTCTGGAACTGGAACTATTTACACATACTGTCCGTTAATATTTGTTGCTGGCAGGGCCAAGCTTGTAATGAATTACACATGAATTTGGCATGTATTTCTAACTTCATTTGTGTAAAGAAATTCATGTAGAAAAAAGCAAAAACTGAAGTTAATGAAATCACCTTCTGCATATTCTAGCTGGCTTTGGATCAAGCTCTTTCCTTGGTCCAGAGGCACCACTTATCTCTGCAGTCCATGCAGACATGGCTGGACTCTGCTGCAGTTGTTCTCCAGAGGGCCAGCTTGGGGGTGGAGCTTGAGAACCAGGCAGATTGTGTGCAGGAGCTGAAAGAAATTCAAGCCCAGGAAAAGAATTTCACAGCTGGCTTAGAGGAGCTAAGGACTTTGGATCCTCTGCTGGAGGACTTGATGGAAGCAGGAGTGATGAGTGAACTCGGAGAAAAAGTTGAGGCAATGCAGCTGAGAAACACAGAAGTCAAACAGCAACTGGATGCTTATAGAGAAGTGCTTCAGAGGTGTGTATTAATGTTAATGTGAAGACAAGTAACATATGTATACACAGCTGGCATGTGCAGTCCATATGATGCATATTTTAATAATAAATCTTGTATAATTTTCTCAGTTGTGCAGCTCTATGGGACTCCTTCCAACATGAGAAAGAGACACTAGTTGAACAGATGAATGATGCTGAGAGCAAAATGGCTATGTTCACTACAGCTAAAGCTGTCAGTATCCAGCAGGCAGAGGAAAAGTGTCAGAGATACAAGGTGGGACGCTGTCTTACACTCACAAAGCTGAGATCCTGTAGAAAAGGGTTATTCAATGTTCATAGAAATCATCTAATTTGCATGTGCTGTGTCCCATGTGGCTATTATAGTAAATTTCAATATTTGTTCTTGTCATGACAGCAGATGCTCATCAATATTTAAACAGAGGAGGATTCATGCATTATTCCTTGTTCACAATTTGTCTGCAGAGTTGTTTCTTTTAGAGAGGAACTGAAGTTTCCCATAGTATAAATGTTTCAGAAGACTGCATTTATTGTAATGACTTGTGTGTATCTTCTGTAATATTTTGGCTGTAGTCTCTGGTGGCTCACATCGACCTGCTAGAATTGCCTCTAAACGCTTTGAAAGAGAATGCAACAGAGTTAGAGCAGACCGTCTCTGAGTCCAGCAAAGCTGTCACCAGCCATTCTGTGTCGTCCCTGTGGCAACGGTGGACAAGGCTCCGCAGTGTGGCCCGAGCCCAGGAGAGGGCACTTGAGGACACTGCAAGGGAGTGGAGGAACTTCACTGACAAGGTAAGAGAAGATACTGCACATTTGTTGCTGATATAGTACATGATTCCCTGTATGAGTGTGTGCTCTGCATGACCAAGGGCAGTACTGTATGTGTGGTGAGTTTATACTCACACGACACAGCCGACAAACACACAAGTCTACAAAAATGTTCTTGCTCGTACAGATTTGGGTCAAACGCAGCAACAACCAAATACCAGTTGGTGTGCTGTGATGTAACTCCAGGCTTCAGGCCATTTGTTTCTTCTTGCCAAAACATACTGTGTCATGAAGTGTTTTCCCGCCTTTCGACCTATTTTAAGCGTGAACACTGTCAGCTCCCAAGACTTCCCACAAAGCACTGCAATTAGGTCACATTGTAAGCAGTGGTGGTCACTTCCTCATATGTGGCA
Source organism: Lepomis gibbosus (assembly GCA_029875015.1). NCBI lineage: Eukaryota > Metazoa > Chordata > Actinopteri > Centrarchiformes > Centrarchidae > Lepomis > Lepomis gibbosus. Next base: position 12,274 of record JAPMOB010203320.1, read on the forward strand.
TATTTCCTGTTGTCCACTGTATTTCTATGGCCCCTTTGTTCAACTGGACGTGGTGTCATGCTCTGCACTTGAATCTGTAGACTCTTGTTTCTGCCATTGACAGGGAATGTTGTATACTGTAGATACAACGTGAGAAACACTATTAGTGAAATTAAGAAATGTTACAGGTGAGGTCACACATATTTTTTTGCTTTCCAGTTGTTTTATTTGAAGAATGTTAGTGTTAAAGTATCCAATATTTCACATCAATTAAAATTACAGTACATTATTTTCTTTTTTTTAATTCTTATCCTTAAATCATCTTGTAGACCTTTTTAAATGTACGTGACCCAGCCCCCAGGGTTGGAACCTGGTGCTGTAAATACCCACCATTAAGCTAAGAAGTGACAGTTCTTTGACATTTCATGATAGAATTTGTTCTTTCAAATTTGCTCTTTGTCCACAGAAACAAAGGGTCAGGGAACACAACATGGTCGATATCTGGCATAGATGTCTTTCAGTAGCATAATGATATCCAAATGACACCTTTAAATCAAATAGAGAGCCTGGAGCCCTGGGGATTTTCTTGTAAACAAAAGTTGTTGTGTGTGTTTTGTGTCATGTGTCATCGCCCATGTATGTGCACTATATAAACAAAACAGGGATCCTGTGACATCATAGTGCTACAAGTGGTCAAAAGCTTCATCAGTAAGTTATTAACCCCAAGTCTGCTGCATCACCTGATACTGAATCTTTGAACATAAACTTCCCTCAGATGGAGAAGGTGCGCTCTGTGTCCCAAGACCTCCACAGCCGTGTCCCAGACAGCACAGTTGAGAAGGCTGCCACTAGGGCGGCGCTTCAGAGCCTCCTGGAATACCATGACTCATTCAGCTTTGAGGTGGAGAGAGAGCAGTCCATCCTGGCCCTGTTGAGGCAACACACTTGCAGCCTCAGAGGAGAGGAGGAGGAGGCGATGGAGGTAAAGAGAGTGAATGGACATGAGGAGACACCTTGCCTACAAGAGATCAGAAGCATGCAGGAGCAATATGACAGGTGAGTGTCTCAGTGCTGTGGCTGCTCCTACTAAAGAAAACAGGAAAAATTAAGCTTGGATGAACTAAAAATGTACATTAGTAGCTTCTAAATAATAAATCCGATCTCACTCACCCAATGTCAGCTGGGATTGATGCCAGCCACCCCTCGACCCTGCACAGATAAGCAGTTATAGATAATGGATGAAAACTCACTAAATAAACATTTGCTTTATATATGTATACAAAACATTAGCTGTTGCACGAATAGTATAAAGTTCCCTTTCGGTCGGTACACTCGGTACAACACATTAGGTGCATTTGACTTCATGTGGCGCTGCGCAGCGCTGACTTAACGTGATGCATGCTGGACTTAAAATAAGGCATGCTGGTTAGAAAGGTTACATACACTCCTTGCATTGGGCTTTACTGCATTCATGATCCATGGCTTTCTTCCAGACTCAATGTTGTCTGTGATGTTGGTT
>JAPMOB010203325.1:0-15878 GCA_029875015.1 Lepomis gibbosus
GGTCTATCCCCCTCTAAAAATAAACAACGGTACTCCAGAGATGGCCCAGACAACCCAGAACTGTCACAAATGAAGATCCAAGACCCTGATCAAAGGACCTGCCGCTGCTCGGAGCTCCCCAGTCCTCGAAAGGGGGCCGGCCGGCGTGTGTGGCAGCGATGGCAAGCCCGGCTGTGGGGACTGCAGCAGCTGGCTCTGACAAGTTTGAATGGGACTAAATTCTGTGGAGCTATTGTGGGCTCCTCGCCATTCATTCACTACAGAGTGGACCACTAGAATATGCCATTAAAGATTTAACCAGCCAGATGGGCAGGATGTTCACTATAGATGCGTGTGTGTCTGTGTGTGTCTGTATCAACCAGAGTTAGAGTACACCCCGACTGATTCTCAATCTCATGACTGAGAAAATGCCTCTGGTCAAGATGCTCTGTTTGAATGTGCCTGTGTGGGTGTGTGTTTTAAAGCAGGAGACAGGAATAAAGGGGGATCAGAGTAAAGAGCCGTGTGTGTGTGTGTGAGAACGCGTACCTGAGTTTATGTGTGCCGACTTCACCTCAGTCTGTTGTGTGGTACTGCTTGGGGGCCAGTCGGGGTTAAGATGTGAAATTGCAGCAGAGACAGAGGGCGGCCAGGCTGATGGGAATGAATGAAATCGGTGCGGCATGTACAACACCATACCAAACACCAAGCCATCAGCACGAAAAGGGAGTGTGCGTTACGTCTATTCAACTCTGATGTGGTGGTTTCAGTCCAGTTTAGTCTGACTAAGCTTACACTGTACAGCTCAATATCTCATACAATGTCACAAGGCAGCCTAAACTTTAGCACACAAGGATAAAAAAGTAACCAGCAGAACAATCTTAAACTCAGAGACTGCCAACATTAAGAGCAACCAACTTTTCAAAGTGCAGGGGTCGCTACTAAACTACTTCTATATTGTTGCAGGGCAAATTAAGAAAAAGTGTGTGGACATACAGTAGAGTAGATGGAGAGAATATGTGGCAAGAAATATTCTTATTAGGATTTAATAGGGCCGTGCCACAAGATCTCGCAAGATTAAAACGTGACAATATTTCTGGTCAGGGGAAAACTGCGTCAGGGGAAAAGTCTCGCAAGACTCATGCAATTGACACTTTTCACATGCTGTCATGCCACACATCAATTTTCTCACGTGGTGAAAAAACTGATAACTTCCACTTGCTTCATGAATCATCTCCACCCAGCTGATGCAACACTGGTGTACGCTGTGATAGTAATCAAGTGAACCCCCCCTTTCGCGCTGCGAGTCGCAGACAATTTGTGACCGAGCGGTAAAGTAAATGGTGGAGTTTTGTAATACAAACATCTAAAAACTGAGGCGCTTGTTGTGATTGGGACTGTGAGCAGCACTTATCAGATGTGCTGAAGTTAACGTGTGGATTTGTGGTGAGATTTCTGTCTGATCACAAGTGTTTTCACTTAGTTGTGGTTTTCCACCTCCTTGTCTCATCCTACCATACAGTACTAAACAGGATTATGTGTCTGGCAGATGGTCCCAAGGGATACTACCATACAAGCAGGGCAAGAACATAACGCCCACAGAGTATAGGGCAAGTAGACTTAAAAAAGGTTCTCATTAAATGTTGATGTTAGTCTTGCAATATAACAACTTTCTGGACATGTCAGAGAACACACATGTGGGAGAGATTCTAAATATGCATTAAGTTGGGAACATGAGCAGAAAACCTGCTGAAACCCAGGAGCTATTAAAATCCAGGAGTTTATAACTGAATTAAAATTAATTAATTTCTCATTGAGGTGAAAAGGTGTCACAATCACATTTAAATAGGTTACTTCCCCAAACAAAGACACAAAGAGGAGGAGAGACTAAATCATGCCTGCACATGTGCTGACTCAGCAGGATGATATTAGAAGAGAAGAGTTGATCTACAGAAGAAACAGATCTGACAGCAAGACAGAATGCCTGAGAGCTGCACTGCATTATATTCTGAAATATTTTTTGATTTTTTAGTTGTCACCTGCCAGCTAAATTTTGTGTTTCCCTTTTTATAGATAAAGACATTTCCACCATAAATTGGTACAGAAAATCAACAGTTTAATTTTCAAATAATTCAGCATTTGTTAAAAATAGTGTTAAAATCTTGTATCGTCTAGAGGCTGTGAACCCAATATTATTGTGATGTATATTGTGTCTTGTTTCATGAGTTAAGTGTCTCGTCACACCCAGTATTTAACAATATAGAAATATATATATATTGTATAGCCTGAAAACTTTTCAGGCAAACAAATCATGCTGCAGCATATATGCAACACACGCTTTGGTACAGGACGGTTTATTGCTGCTGCTGCTGCTGCTGCTACTACAGCATTTCATAAGGAAGCTAGCCTGTTATGACTTGGATTTCAATGGCTTTAAGACAGGTTCAATAAAACACTAAGAATAAGGAAGAAATTACTCCTAAAGGCATATGGCCATCTTTTTTAGTACTTATCTGAGGTGTTTACTGCATGGAAGGAGAGTCTCTTACATCCTGCCATTTCTGCGAAGAAAATAGTCTGTGTTTGCGCCACACTGCCCATGCTGCTACTGGTGTTCCCTGGAGACTCTGTAGACTGGCTGTTTGTTATATCTGCTCTGGACAAGAGACGCAATTTCAAGCCAGATGTGTGGTTTTCCTATCTGTGATGTTAAATCTTTCTTTTTTTTTACTAAAAGAGCAATCACACAAATCAGCATTTTTTAAACCTGTGAAAAAGTTGTGCAAGAAGATACTGTGATACAAATAGTAAGTAATAAGTTTTAACTGAATGTTCCTGGAACAAGTGATACTGGTCTGATAGGAAGTCTGTTTCTCCCATGGAATAAACAACAATGAAGATGCAGATGTTTTGTAATAAAAAGTGTGTTTGTGTGCTTGTTTGTGTGTGAGAGAGAAAGAGAACAACAACTTGTGAATGAGAGAGGCAGGAGGAGGCAGGGCATGCAGGGTGGGAGAAGAAGAAAATACAAAACTCAGGGAAGGAGATCATGTTCCCCGGAGACCAGGGCTCCTGTCCTACCCATAATGCATTACCTCTCCTTGTGATCTCTCACCTCAATTTCAACCTCTAGAAACGGATTTGTCCCATTTGAATAATTCACCATTCATTTTTCTTCCCATCATCTTTCTCTCCACCCTCCTGTCTTCGTCCTTTTCCTTCCTTGTGCCTGACTTCCCCACCCCTTCTTTAAAATGGTCTAAAATTATCTTAAAAAGATCACTGAAATGTCACCCATAATTACGCGTCATGCCACTCTCCCTCTCCTCTTGCAGAGGTCTTCACATAACTCATTCATACAAGTGTAATTTTAGCATGCATGGATTTTCAGTTTTTCTAATATGCTTGCCCAAGATACTTTCTGACATACCTTCTCCTCGTTTGGCCTCACTTGCACTGTTTTTGTGCAGTGAACATATCATGAACCTATCTGGCAACATGGATGCAAATCTGTTTTAAGTTAAGTAATGAAGTTACTGGCATTTTCAGCACCCTAAAAAACCCAGTCAACTAGTTTCAAAAAACTGTAGATGAGTTAATAAAGAGATATAAAAGGATTCTCTATCATATATGTACCTACTCCTAAACAGAATAGACACACACATTGCTTGGACACATGTCGTGCATCAAAAGCTAGACTTCTACTGTAATCTATTGTCTTGTCATCTTTCAAATGCGGCCACGCCACAACTCATAAGAAGAGAGGTAAGTCTTCACTCTTATTAGGTAGTTTCGCTCTGCTATTAGATCTTCAAAAGAACATAGCCTGGAACAATCCGGTCTTAATGCCGTATCACAGCCATGTAATGAGATAGAGAGGGATGGAACTGAAGCAGACACTGATTTAAAAGACTTTGTGCCTATTACGTAAAGTGTGGACACACAGAGATGTGAACTTGGATAACATCCAAACAGACTTATGAAATCCATTACATTTCAAACTGACCTGTAACCTGTGTGTGATATGTCCTAGACTTGGGCGGTGTATATTTTTCACACCTTCATACTTCCTGACATCTCACCGCAATGTGATGGTATCTGTGTGTAAAAGCTGAGCCGCTTGTGACAGAAGTCAATGTAGCACTTATGACGCTGTCAAGCCTACAACGCTGTGTGTCTAATATGCAATTAGCCTACTTAGACAAGTCTTGCTGGGTTTAAATACTCCAATAGCCCATAGAATATTGAAAAGAAAGGAAATAAGCACTCTTCTTTGATAGATTCTTGCTGAAAGACTCGATGTCACTTCTTGCTGTGGTGGATACTGACACATCAGTAGGCTGCACAGAGATGATGTGCACACAGCTTCATCCATGCTGGCTGGCTCACCTTTATCACCAGGATTAAACCTAATATACTCAAACATGGGCAGAGGCAACGTTTACTAGTCTTGCAACGTTTTCCCTACCACTCTCAAGTCCCCATTCTGTTATAGTGAGTGTGTGGGTGAGCGAGAAAGGCCGAGCAGCAGGTGAATTCAGTGAAGCAGAGGAAAAAGTTTAACAATAAATGTACTGAGTAGGTTACAGTTTGCAGATAAAGCTCAAGTGTGTGTTGTTCATCAACTGCTGGAAAAGTAAAGAGGGTGTCGATTAAGGCTGAACAATTAATTGCATTTGCGATATTATCGCAAAGAGATAAAAAGAGATTTTCTAATCGCCAAGGCTGCGATTACACTCTGGTCACATGACACCGAAGAGTAAGCAGTCAACAGACGAAGCGTCAACTTCACATGTTGCGCTGTACCTTGACTTGTTGCTGTACAATGGCCTGACAGAAGCTGACACTACAGAAATTTTAGTGTCACACATAGGGGTGTGACAATAAATCGATACAACAATATATCGCTGTACATTTTTAGATGATACTGTATTTATATTCTGACCCATCATATCGATACATAATATTAATTAAAAATGCTAAATGCTAACATATAATAGTAATCTCTATTAACGTGCTAACGGACATTAGCATCGCGATCGCGAAAATACAATCTTAACATAAACTATACATTTTGCTTCACATGCTGAACATCCTGAGTAACATACTGAACAAATATTTAAAGTGTTTCCTGAGCTCTGGGTGAAATAAAAACTGCTGCTTCTTCACTCCACACAGACCAGCTACAGATTAGACTTAGGTGAACAGTTTAGATTTGCAGAAAATAAATAGTAAACTTTTTCACGATTTTGTATTAATAGTTAGACAGATGTCGTGATGTATCACTTTAGGATTTTCAAGCGATATATCGATTATCACAGAATTGCTGTATCGTGATATCGTTATCGTGAGCCATGTATCGTATCGTATCGTATCGTATCGTGAGGTACCCTCCGATTCCCACCCCTAGTCACACAGGGAAAGTAGCACCACGGGTAACTTGGTGGTGGTGGGTGAAATCGCCGGGTCATCCGCTGCTTTGATGGACAGGAAAAATGCACAACAGAAAGACGCGTGCAATAGGGTAAGCGTATTGTGGCAATCGGCGCCTATGTCACAAACACAGCCACCAGTCAGTGCAGAAAATGTGAAACAGCGTTTCAAACTAAACGCTTAAGACCGAAAGAGGCCCAGTCTGTCGAGTTACAGCTTGATCACTTACAGCCAGTGTGCTGCTCACCAGCACGCTGCGGGGGAACTCCGGTGTTGTCGGAGAATTACTAAGCTTGTCTATTAAACATGAGAGGCATCACTTGGTTTTATTTTTGTTGGCCAAGTGAACTTAACCTCAAACTGAGCATTTTTTGTTTGCTTACCGGGATATAGAAAGATCGACTCCTAGGAGCTTTGAACTGAGATAAGGACTCATTAATTGCTGGTTGAACTGTGGGTTTTGTATTGAGCGCTTACGGTATAACACACTGTGATGAACTTAGTTTTTTCTTGTGGTCTGTAGGAAGGCCGACCTGATGATATTATATCATATTATTTAATGTCATGACTTGACTCTTGAACTATCTTTCTCATATTATTATAATTTGATACTTCTTCTCCATTGCTCTTAATAATAATTCATGCATCACCTAATTTCATCATAACACAGGCCTGACCCCCAAGAACATTGGATGTTTAATCTTTATAATACCATACATTAATTTACTACTTGTCCGTTTTGAATAATACAGAAGGTAAAGGGCTTAAAAATAATTGCATATTAAATGGCAATCGCAATATTGGTAAAAAAACATCGCAATTAGATTATTTTCCAAAATCGTTCAGCTCTAGTGTTGATGACGTAGATGATGATGTCTGGCAGTTTAAGGCACCTCAATACAGCATCTCTTTATCTGTGATACCTTGATAAAGCCCAAGACTAACACTTACAACAAAACATGGTCCCGCTGAGGTCTTGAGACATTCCTCCAGGAGCTTCATTCGGAGTCGCTGCAGCTCTGGGCTGTCCCACTCCTCTGGGTCCACGCCCCAGTACAGGTCCACCACCTGAAACCACACAAACATGGGCCAAGAGTCATGTTACTGTACTGTTATAAGAGCAAAAAAGACATATTATGTGTTCAGTTTCTCCTATGCACTCTAAATATATATATATATATTTTTGTCCCTTGTGAAATATTTCTACTATAGAAAAGAATAAATAAAAAAGCTCACAAAAGAACAAGTAAATGATAGAGTTGGCTTTTTAAAAAACAGGGTCATACTTGTTGTTATACTTTTTACAGTTATTGCTAAACTTGAAAGCATATTGTCGTTTCATTACAACCAAAAACAGGGTTGTCAGTTTACATGCACACACAGAAATCTAACAAAAGAAGCTGTGGGAAAAAAAGAACAAAAACATTTAAGCAGAGAAGCACTGTATTTAAGGGAATTTCAGGAAGACTGATGCTAAGTTTTCGGTTTTTACAAATGAAACAAAGCAAAACAGCTCCAATGAGGATCAGTAGGCTTAAACCAAGACACTACTATTTACACACACGCACACACACACCTGCTCTGTGCCACTGCACCACTTTGAGCATTAGGCCCAGCAGGGAGGATTGAACACACACACACATGCCACAGACTCATAGGGGGTCTCCCTCAACACATTTGTCCCAAGTTTTGGCAGCTCAGACAATATCAAGTGTAAACATGGCACGGGGGGAATCTCCCACCGGAGGAGAGACGGGGGAGGAAACACCTATAAATGTGTGACAACAAGCCCTCCTACCGGCAGCTTTCTGGGTCTCTGATTTTTAGCCTGCTGGCTGGGGCCTGACATGTGGCTTCCAACAAGACACACTGCTCCTGATGTCCTCTGCTGCTCGGAAGATCAGTCCCCCTAAATATGCACGATCACATAATTCTCCTCATTTTTCTCTCTCTTATGGCTATTGATTCTGCTGGTCTGCCTCCCTGATGACAGTGTTTGAGGAGTAAAAAGTAGAACAGGGGACTGAGGCAGAGCCAAAGTGATTCAGCAGCCTTCCTTCATGCTCTACTGCACCCCAGACTAGCTAGCTCAAATGAGTTTAGCCTGGCATAATGACTGACACATCCGCAGTGTGGCAGAGAACAGCAGTGACTGGCAGCCCCATATAACCGCTCGGCACTGAGACTGAGAGTGTGGGACTTTACGTTGACAGTCTAGGAGATATTCGCCTCTCCCATTAATTTTGGATGCAGCAGGAAGACTGGAGCTACACCTCAGCTCATCTGCTTGATTGTTGTTGTGCACCTGTGGGCCACTGTGTTACTGTGGAAGGAGCCTTGGGCTGCCACTACTAAATATTTTCATTGGCAATTACCCACCTCTGTGGCTTGTAACACCTTAAAACAAAGCAATGTGTAGCTGCGACCGCCACTCGCAGGTTGCCCACTGTACATCAATGGGTAGTGACCACAACTGGTGGGTGGTAATTTATTCCATTAAAGGCAGGTAACAAGAACACAAACAACAAGCTAACACCAAAATAAAGTTTTTGTGTAGCAGAATTTTATATTAATTTCCTATCTTGTAAACTATGTCACAACCATTAAGATTTACATTTCAACTCCTTTAAGGGTTCCTGAGCCCCATGTTGGGGACCACGGTATGAATCTCTCTATTATTGTATAATTTTTTTTTTATTTTGTAGTAAATTAAATGTCCTGAAAAAAAGTTTTAACACTTATTGCAAGATCCCAGGGCCAAAAGAGACACCTTCAAATTAATTTCTTCCGACCAAAAGTCCAAATATATTCAATTTCTAAATGTAAGGCTGCAACTAACAATTATTTTAATTATAAATAATACAAATAATCTAGATGAATGGAAAAGATCTGGAGCAGACATCTTCAGGCTGCTTGTTTGGTCCGACCAACAGTCTGAAACCCGAAGATATTCAGTTTGCTATCACATGAGATAAAGAATAACAGGATTCATCACAAATGAAACACTTGGCGCTTGGGAGCTTTTGATGTTTTGCTTGAAAAATTAATTTAATTATTGATTATCATCAACAGTTCCTGAGTACTTTCCTGCTGACCAACTAATCAATTAATGTATTAATTGTTTTAGCTCTAAATTATTAAAAATGAGAAGAAGCACATCCTCACATTTGAGAAGCTAGAACCACAGAATATTTTTCAATGAATAAATGACTCTGCAGTACTACAGATAGAGAAATACATGAGATAAGAGTGGATGAAGGATAGAAATATTACAAATGGGCTTATTAGAGTTTCAAGCCTCTTTCCATTATTCTGAACCACTAAAGGCTTTTACTTTGGAAAAAAACTCCCACTCACATGATAAGCATCCCTCACGTTGGCCTGTTGTTGAAAAATCATTGCTTAGCACATCAGTCACTGTGTATCAGTGTCACTAATCTACTTCCAACTTCCAACGCACATGTGTGGGAGACCGCAATCGGCTCTGTTGACAAGGACCGGAGGGTGGTGGAGGGGGGAGGGATGAAGTGAGATGAGCGCCCCCGATTACGATAGGTTTCTACTGTGTTTCACCAGGTGATTGGGAGGATGCGTGGTAATTAAAAGCTAAATGAAGACATTAGTCATATCTACTCATGTGTGTGCATGTGTGTGGGGAGGATATGCTGATTAAATGTGCCCCGTCACCCGCAGCGCTTCACTGGACTATGGAGCGACGGGAGGATGGATGAAGGAGGAAAGGGGAGAAGAGACAGAAGACGGAAGAATGTTTATCCAAAATAGGCAAGGACACATAAATGAAGTTAAGAGGTAAGGTATTTAGACGGGGGATTAGCTAAGGGAGGTTTTTTAACGAAATTATTTGAACAGAGGACTCCTCTGGGACTGGCTTTGGCTGGAACTATTTCACAGTTTCCTTGTGTCTTTTCACCCTCCTTCTCTCTTTTTCTTTCATGCCAGCTTCTCCTTCATCTTTGCTGCTCCTCTCTCTGATTACTTTCCTTCTCCCTCTTCCCCTAAACGGGTGGTGGTAGTCGGGGTGCCATTGCTTACGTAAGAGCCGAAGCGGCTTCTGCTAAGCAGCTTTCTAATGCCCTTGGAAGGCATTTGCCCATGGCGGGTCAAGTGCAGGAGAAGGCTTTTTCATTTATTGAATGTTAGACTATTAGACTTTGGGATTATGCCCAAGATGCCCAGGAAGAAAGGGCATGAAATCAGGCGGGAAAAAAAGGCGAAAAAACCCCACCAACAGAAAGACTCTCAAGCAAAAAACAACAGTAAAAATAGATACCGTGCCAACATAAATATATCTTAAGCCCTCCACTGCGGGCAATTTTATCAGGAACATGTAGTAAATCTCTAAGAATGTTTGATGAATACAGCTTTCTTAGTGCTCAAGGAAAGTGAAGGTTTTAGCAGCAGATCCATGGCCAAATACAACATTTTTGCACTCAAACACAAAACTGATTGCAAAAAACAGGCACAGACAGACAGGGAAGTTAAGAAAGGATTTAACCTTTAATGTTATTTCCCTTAATGTTATGTTTTACTTTACTTCCAACGTGATAAGAGGTCAAATTTAATTTCACAAATCTAACACAGTTTATTCGGGTTGTCATTATTTAGTGCAGAGAGGAATTTTTACATGGTTGCCTTCAGAAAATCTGACAAGCTCTGACATACTGAGGTAATTACAGCACAGTGTTTCAGAAGTTGCAGCTCAACCACGGCCACTCAAAGACATGAGTTAATGAGATCACATGACTTGCGAGTAACGAGGCACCAGCAGAGGAGGGAGCAGGCAAGATTTTTCATAGTAACTACGACAAGCAGTGCTCTTAAATGAAAAGGAAATTTGGTGGGTTTCCTTTTAAGAGGCTATCGAACACAGCTTTGGGACCAGCATTCTTAATCAAGAATCAAGATCTGTGCATTTAATGGTGCACTCACCAGATGGAGGTGCTTGGGAGCGAAATGGTAGCAGACCCAACTTGGAAACTCCTCAAACCAATAAGTAAAGGCCCAAAGGGAGAACTAATGACAACAGTGTTGACCAATGCCAGTGTAGTAAACAGGGCATCGATTTCTTTGCTGGCCAGCCGGAGCACAGCGCGGTGATCGAGAATAATTAGGCTTCTAAACTGCAAACACTCCTAAAACATCTTTGAGAGTGCACCGCCAGCACTCTCCTCTTCAAGGAGGCTCAGAGAACATATATCTCAACCATAATAAAGCACAAAAAGTTCAATAAAACAACTTAAAATTCAATTGTTCCCATTTTTCTGCAGCTAATACTGCCTGTGGGACATTCAATCGTTAGACTTTGATTGTGGAGTTAGGATACCTGCTAGACTTGATAAAATAGTCTCTTAAAATTCACAGGAACCAGTATATACTAGTATGAGTAAAGTGTCAAAACACCTTTTCCATATTGTGGATTTCAGAAAGAGCTCAGCATCACCCAGTACCTCAAGCATCAACTCCCTCACCAAGAAAGCCCAGCAGGATATACTTCCAGCTGAAGAAATTTAACCTGGACCATGATGGTGCACATTTACACCTCTATTACTGAGTCCATCCTCACCATCTCAATCACCATCTGGTCCACTGCTGCCACTGCCAATGAAAAGGGCACACTGCTGTGTATCATTTGCTCCGGAGAGAAAGTGATTGTTTGAGACGCTCCTAGGAGGCAGGAGGCCGCAGTGCTTCAGGACCAAAACCTCATACCACAAGAACAGTTTCTTCCCATCCACAGCTGGCCTCATCAACAAGCCCCCCCCCCCCCCCTCAAAAGAATACAAGTACGCTTTAAGATGGTTGATGTCACCTCAGATATGCTCAGATATCCTGCTGACAACAGATACACTGGGAAGGGGGAAAATGTAACCATCACGGTAACAGTAACGAGACAGAATGAATCGTTTTATCATACAATGTAGCTGAAGCCTTAGACATTTCCAATGTTTGATTTTTGATTATCTTTGCTGATTGTCAGTATCATTCCTGTGGAGGCAGTTGGCAAATTGCTGTGTTTCTGTGGAGACAGAAGAGAGAAAACAACAGTCTTGGAGCAGGACAGTGAATGGAGATGGTGGCTTGCCGCCAAGGAGCGAAAGAAACAGACTGAGAGAAGAATGAGAGACACAAAACGAGAAATATGGCAGCCAGGTAAACAGATGGACGAGCGATGAATAAACATGGTTCGTGCCATATTACATGCTTTGAACAGTTTCTGCTTCTGAGGTTTTTCATCTTCTATAGTTGGACACCTAGAGAGCTGGAGAAGAACGCCTCTTCAACACTTTTTGTACCTTTTTCCTTCAGATGGTATTTTTGTTTTCAGCTAAAAAAAATATTTAAGGAAAAAGCATGTAACTTGCATATTCACCCAGACACTTGTACAAAATGTGAGAAACACAGCAGGAAAAAAAAATAATTATAAGCTTTTAAAGCTGTAAGTGGGTGATATATTCTGCTTCTGAAGCCAAATTGACAAGCATATTTCCCTTATTTCAAAAGTGCAAGCATAACAGACTACATGAATAGGCTTTTTAAAAATCATTGTCATCTCGTCTCCCATCTTGCTGCTTGCGTTATGAGCTGTAAAAGACATCTGAGTGACAGCCGTTGGACAGAATCGCACGGCTGTGGCCACGGAACTTTTACTGTAATTGCCCTGTCTGATTGTGTGTGTGTGTGTGTGCGTGTGTGCGTTGGCCTGCTGACCAGTGAGTTTGGCAGCCATAAAGAGGTCCAACCACATTATTAACTGAGCTGCTTCCAGTAACGCCGAGTATCAGTTTATTTCCTGCATGAGGAAGGAAGTGATTGTAGTGTATCACGATGATTTATGAGTATAAGAAACGCCAAGATGCGTTATATGATGGGAACTGGGATGTCAAATCATAACTAGATGGAAAACTCACAGTCCAGCATATGCCGGACAATAAAAAACTGGACTAAGGAGCGAATCTATAGACTAATTCGGGTTGTAGGTGTTATTTGTAAAGCCATGCTCTAGTGTATATAAGGGTTTTCCATTTTAACCACTTTGGTACTGCTTTTTGCAAGAACTATGTCTTGGAGATCTTGTGGAACCTGCTACATACAGTTATTAAAATTTAATTGAAACAACATTTGTATGTAATTTAGACAAATGTTAACTTTTCAACAAAATTTTGCCAGGTTTTAACAGATACCTTGGTGTCTCTTCAGCTGCACATTCCCAAAACCAGCTGTGTCAACATCAGGTGCTCTAACAAAAAACTAAGGAAAAAACAGGCTCATAACTCTCTCCACAGTGACAAATAACAAAGAAGACTTGAGTCATGAGAGACAAACAGCATCAACAACAATAGTAACATTACCACAGAAATACATATTCCATGTTGCCCAGGAGCCCACCTAGCCATTAATTTGAGAAACAATGTATTTAATACAATCGACGCATTCATTAGGAATTTAATTAAAAATCATTTTCTGAGGCTTCCTGTCTTGAGTCAGGCTAGGTCCAATTTAGAGCAAGCCAGACCTCGCACATACACACGCCAAAAACAATCTAGTGTGGTTACTAACATGCTGAATCCTTGCCTGACCCCAATCCTCTATTTGTCTTTAGCATCTCTCCTCTTGTTTCCACGCTGCATCTTTGTGTCTGTTTTGTGTAATTTATAAAAAGAAAAAAAAGCGAGCATGCAAATGAGCGATGAAGGAGAAGGAAGAGCAGGAAACACATCAGAAAAGCCTGTTCCCATTGCCGTCGCTGCTGTGCACTGACTGAATGAGGACGCAGCCCTCGGCCCCTGGGCTGGATTTTTGGATTTCCTCTTCCTCCCTCTATCCCTTCGCTCTCGTCTCCTGAGATCCCTTTCCATCCTCGTAAGGGAACGTTCTGGATTGGAAACTGAGTCAAGTGATGAGGGACCCAGGGAGAACTGGGTTTCATCGGCTTGGCATATGTGTGTCAGTGTGTGCCAGTGGATGTGTGTGAGCACAGAGCATGTGTGTGTGTGTGTGTGTGTGAAAAGGGAGTTGGCATCGCACATAAATTACAAATCAAAATTTTTTGAATAAATGAATGGGACTGGAAAAAGAATCCACTTGAGCCACAAGACCACTGGAATCGTACGTGATTTCACACGTTACAATGATTCATAACCAAACCGTTAACTGACACGTACTAGCACAAGTCAATATTGAGCTCCAGTAAACTGGGTTCTAGCCAAGGTGCCAATCCTCACATTGCGTGGGTGAGGATGAGGAGTCGGGGGGGTTCGGATAGAGGAGGAGGTAGAGCGGAGTAAGTGAGTCATAATATTAACTCCCAGGCTTTGTGCATAATCATTTCAGCTCACGCTTCGTCACAGCGAGCTGAATCACCAGACAGGCACGTGGCCACAGATACCGGAGCCAAAAACGTCTCTGCCTGGCTTTCCTTGCATTATCTTGCACTTCTCTGTGGCACACAGACATCTGAGACATTCAGGAAACGTCCTGAAAAACAAAAAAACAATGTCTGTTTGTTTGTTTTCTGTTTATCTGTTTTTTCGTTGTGGTTTTAAAACGGAAAAAACAAAAAAATGACTTGGTATTTTGTTTTTTTCGATTTGGTTTTGAAACGAAATAATGAAAGAACAAATTATAGACGGATATATAACGACCAAGATTTGGTATCAGTCATGATGTACGCAGACGATTTGGTAATTCTTGGTCCATGTAGTGCTGGTCAACAGTTACAGAGAGTTTGCTCTCAATATGGCTCAGACTTTGACTTTAAATATAATGCAAAGCAGAGTAATTTTATCATTGTTAGGAGTAGAGAGGACAGGAAAGTGTCATTTCGCTCTGTATGTACTGTCCTTAGTAATAAGTGATGAGGCTAAATATTGTATTATAGATACATTTATAGACAGTATCGTATGATGTATACACTCGCTAATACATTTAGTATGTGCTCAGTATCTGTGAAGAATACCCTTTTTTGGGCAAACTGTACTCCTATGTATACTGCCCATTTGTGGCAGTGCTACAGAAAGAGAAACTCAGTATGCAGTATGCAGAAAACTCAGTGTGGTGATGCTCCTATGAGGCTGCTGCTTAAGGTGCCACGATGGAGCAGTGCAAGCCAAATGTTTGTTTTGGCATGTCCACCTGCTCTGCTGTGTTATGCTATGTAATCTCACGTACAGATGCATGTGCGTGGCAACCCGGCACTAAGTTTAGTTCTAAGTTTAGTCAGGTTCTTTCACAAGATGTGGAATAATTTAAGCCTGTATGTAAATGTAATGTTGTGGACTTGTATTGTATTTTTTTTGGACCGTGTGTGTGTCCTTAATAATAAAAGCTTTGAATCCCTTTTGAATTGAAACCACTTTCATATTTCTAGGGGTTCGTTTTCACTTTGCAATTTTGGGGCAAAGTTTGGACAGGCCTCCCGCTTACAACACCCGGTAACCAAGCGTCCACAGACGTGTAGTTTTTAAAATATGGTGGACAGTGAAATGTGTTGATTGCACAAAAACTTACTTAATGCAAGCAAAGAAATGTGAATGTGTCTAACATGAAAAAGTTTATGTCTAACAGGTCTAACAAGTCTACAAATTCCTGCTGCATGGTATACAAATGTACCATGTTTTATCTCCCCAATTGGAGTGCCCTCAAATTAGCTGCTAGAATCGGAGTAAAACAGGGAACACTGAGCTTGATTATTTATGTTTTTCTATATTTTACCACACCACCCTTATCCCACATCACTCCTCCAGGTCCTCCAATCAGGCCACCATTATAAGAGCCCTCAGCCCACGGACAAGTATATTCAAAAACTCATTTAATCTGACTGCCATTAGAACTTCCTTTACAGCACACACTCAGAGTGTTTTTACTTGTGAGTCACATCAAAGACACATTTCCACTGATTTATGATGGACAAAAATGTTTATGTTGAATTTATGACATATGCCTGTTAATGACAGCTTGAGTCTGCTGAAAAAGAAGTGTGGTTTTGCTTTTGTCAAAGTAAAGAACCAGAGTCGATAATCACTCAAATCTGAACAACAGCCAACCCTGTAAATGACGGGTTTTTAAACACTACAGTATTGTTGTAACACCTTTAGATAGCTTGTGCTTGGAGCTGTTTATGAGCCAAACATTCTTAGCATGAAATGAGAATTAACTGCTGACACCCTGCTGAGCTTTACCAAACAACTCAGGGGTCACAAGTCTCCTCGTCGGAAAAAATTCTCCTCAAATTCTTCCAGGAACAATCTATGGCAGAAATCTGCCCCTGACTCCAGGGCTCTCCTGGATTTGTTAAACAAACAAAACTCTGATAGCAATCTTTCCGTGTACGCTGATGCTGATTTGCAATGCAAATCATCTTGATCAGTGGACACCACCGGGAGAATGCGGCAGTTCTCCGACAACAACAAAGGGAAAGCCCTCACATCACGTCGCCTTATCCACAG
>JAPMOB010203326.1:0-16026 GCA_029875015.1 Lepomis gibbosus
GTACTGAGTAAATGTTCCATATATGTATTTCATTGTATTGAGTAAATATGGGATAACTTATATACATAAGGATTCCAACACAAAGCCATAATGTATTGTATAATATAATTCAGTGATGGTTATTGAGGCCTTCAAAATTCCGATCAATCCTATTTTCAAACTGTGAAAAACTCTGTTTGGTTTGTTCATTAAGAAAAACTGAAAAAAAATCCTGCTTCTGTAGCTGATGGTGCAAGAGAAATAAAGTCAATATACCCGGACAAAAAGCATTCATGGTGTAAAGTATACAGTATGAGTACAAAGCTGCTCAGGAGTCTATTAAACTTGATACTCGGTTTGAATTCTCTGAAGGAAAATGACCATAAAGGTAGAACTGTCAGAAGTCCTGGAAGCCAGGCTGAACTATTGACATATGTCGACCCAGGACATGGATGTGGATCACTGATGAAGACAATCTTATAGACTCTGGATAGGCCTGCCTCATCAGCACACTTCTTTGCAACTATCATCAAGTGGCCCAGAAATATAGAGATATAGCGAACAGTTCGTGCAGCAAAGTAGAAAACAGCAGGGCCATATTTGTATTGCTGAAGAGCTGGACAGATTCTGTGGATATCCTGAATTTAAACATTGTTTTTGCCCCAGGCAAATATGCTCTCATCCTGCGTAGACAGTGAACACCTGCAGGATCACAAAAATACCTTTGAAGAAACAAACAGCTACCAGATAACAGTTGAAAAAATATGCTTGTGATTTCCTCTATAGGCTGAGAAGTCTATGGAGTAACGTACAAGACTGTGAATTATTACACCAAAATATGTTTACAATTGAAAATTTTTAATGCAAACCTAATTATCCTTAGATTATGTTAGTATGTAGTTGGAATCTATTTGCTTATGATGTTTCCAAATATCCCCGCCCAGCTGGGCAGTCTGTTGCTTATTTTTAATTGTTGTCTGAATCAGATTTACTGCCAAGTTGTTTTTACACAGACAAGAAATTTGTTTTGGCGGCCAGGTGAGCAACAGTAAACATAGACCCTATATAAATACAAAGATATCTAAAAATATAAAATTGAAAGAACATATCCAAATATTTACAAGTGCACTTATCAATTGTCTCTTATTATATATATGGCATTTTTATTGTACTCTTGTAAAGCACTTTGTGACTATACCAAGCTTAAAAGCCTGGTTATAGTCTTTAAGCAATTGAAAAAAAACTGTAAGTTGACCTAAGAACCCTTTCTATTTAGTTGCAGACATATTTCATGTTGGATGTGTTTAAAGGAGTGTCTGTGTTAAAGAGTCGTATGGCTACTGTTTAAATGGTTAGCTAAATGCCTGCTATGCTGTTAAGAGGGCATTATTTACAGGTCTGGGGTTTGTATTGCTCTCATTAAAGTTGTACATTAGACAGTATATTCTCACATATTCATGTTCAGATAATGAAAGGAGTGTTGTATGATGAATAGTATGTAGCAAACAGTATTGTACTCATTGTTTTAATTTTTCTGTTTATTGATGGAAACCAGACCCACACACATTTGTCTTCTGAATTCAGTCACATTGAACCATCTTTCTATCTCAACTCTCATTTCCTGTATGAAGTCAATGTCTGTCCTGTACATCCTGGCATTAAGTAGTGTTCTGCCAGACACTCCAGGTGGAGAGCAGTGATAAATATGACTAGTGCCCTACAGCTTGCACTCGAGTTTTTCTCTCACTTATACCCCCACTAAACACACAATGTAATGTAAAGCAAATTTAGGCAGCTCTGACAACAAGGCTATAGACCAAATGGAACACATTCCCAGTCACCTTTAAACTGTGTTGGCAGATTTTATGGCCACATGGGGGCAGCAAAAACAAGCTGTTAACACAATGCTGACATGTTGCAAAGTTGATGGTGAACATTCTAGTAAACAGTTGCTTATTCACCCTTCTGACACTGAGTAACATTTGCATTCAGTCGTGTTACTGGCCACGTGAACAACAGCTACAGCTTGCTTGTAGCTCTGTTTTTGTTAATCACTCGACTATTTTCTATCTCTCTGCTATTTGGTGCTGAGTAAGTACTGTACTGTGGGTTTTTAGAGCTTTTTGACTGCCTGTTGCTGCTATTTGAGAGCGGTGAGAGTGAAGCAATGCAGTGATGTTACAGACCTGAAAACAAAAACAAAGAGCTGAAATACATTACAAAGCTCCATAGAGTCGGAAGATAATTATCTGTGAGTTTGACATTACAAGCATAGTTTGTAATGACAAATTACAAGTATAGGTCTAGACATTTGATCCATTGTTAATACAAAAACATTGATTGTAGCTGCTTTGAGGAATATTTCATCACTTTCTTAAAGGGACTATAATAACTAGAATACTTGAGAATGTCCTCTCTGTTATGGAAATTTATTTACATAGCAACACTATATCATTTTATAGCCTACACATATTCAGTAGTTCTGAATGTTTTAATTGTGTTGGAAGGCCCTAGTCTGCTGAAAATATATTTGAACTTTTTCCTTAATGACTTAATTCACGAAGAAGTCAATCATTCCTAGCAATATATATATATATATATACCACATATATATACCACATGTATATACAAAATGGTTTCTTGAACATGACAATGAGTTCACTGCCACTACTCACTCACTCACTACTCCAGTGACCTCCACAGTCAACAGATCTCAATCCAATAGAGCACCTTTGGGATGTAGTGGAACGGGAGATTTGCATCAGTAATGTGCAGCTGATAAATCTGCAGCAACTACGTGACACTATCAAGTCAACATATGCCAAAGTCTCTGAGTAATGTTTCCAACACATTGTTGAAAGTATGCCACGAAGAATAAAGGCAGTTCTGAAGGCAAAAAGGGGTCCAACCTGGTATTAGCAAGGTGTACCTAATACAATGACCAGTAAGTGAACGGTATGTGTATGTGAAGCTAGAGTGATTGAAAGTACTTTTATTATTGGTGGTGATAAGCTTTTCCAGTGGTGTGAAAGCTTGTGATTATGGCTTGCTTATATTCAGTAATAACAATGACTGAACTGCTTCAGATTAACCTAGCAACACCGGTGGAATCCTTCAGGTTTCTGGGATCCCAGGACCTAAAGTGGGAGCCCACACATCCACTTCTACACAGCCATCGTCCAGTCCCTCCTCTGCATGTCCATCACTATCTGGTTTGGATCTGCCACCAAAAAGGACAGGGACAGACTACAACGGACAGACAGGACTGCAGAAAAGATCATCGGTGCCAACCTGCCCTTCATTCAGGACGTATTCAATTCCAGAGTCAGGAAGCTGTTCCAACTTCTCCCCCCTGGTAGGCGCTACAGAGCACTGTACACCAAAACCAACAGACTCAGGACTTGGGCAAGATACTGAACCCCAAATTTCCCTTGGTGTATGAATGTGTGCAAATGTTAGTTTCTGTTTGAGCACTCAGGCTCAGTGTGTGAATGTGGTTGAATGGTGAATGAGAGATGGTGTAAAAGCGCTTTGAGTGGTCGAAAAGACTACATTTACATTTATATATTCATCATTATCTGTTTCAGAGGTGTTCATACTGTTCATGTTCATATTGTATATTTTATATTGTATGTACTGTATACCAAATCCACCTACCGCATGTACATAACACCTGCACATATACTTATTGATTCCAGCGTTCTTTGCACTCATCACACTGTGTACATGTATGCTTGTATGTCTATGTGCACCAATATATCACATCCACCGCTGACACCTACATAATAATAACAATAATGGTAATAATATTTTTTCTCCTGCACCCTTTGCACTGTTCATTGCACTATTGTCTCAATCTGTCTGTTTTGGTTCATAGTGTGTTCTCTATACTGTAGCCTGTGTTTGATTATTATTGTCTTATTGTATTATTGCATAATTAAGCACATCGTGACCATTGTCCAGAGTCAAATTCCTCATATGTGTACACATACCTAGCAATAAAGCTGATTCTGATTCTGAAATTCCTTACTTCTATCTAACATTTTCTGATCATCTACTCACAGGTCTACAGTTAAAATTCTCATATGTGGGAGCTTTAATTGTTAGTTGTTTGTTTAATTGCTTTGTTCAGTCTAAAATCCATTTATGTGGGTGATAAATGTACCATTATCATCTGACATAGTTTTACTTTTAATCTTGATAAACTTAAACAAGCATGCATTTGCATAGTGAATGTTTACCAAATTAACATGCAACAAAAACAGGCCTATGAAAATATGCCGAAGCAGACCAGAATTAATGTGTGAATATAAGAACAAATGAAGATTGTGATATTTTTTATTTCAATATGATCAAAAATACAAAAATAAATTTATCATATTACTGCAGTGAATGCGAGTGACAGCTGAAATGACTAATGCAGATCCTTTCTGCCATGTGCATCATCACATATATATATAATGTTGGCACACAGCCTTTGCTAAAACATAAATAAATCACAGCATAAATTCTGCTGATAAAGTTTTAAAACTAAGAACACATTTGCTTCATTGACTACCTCTCCATCTTTTAATGCTCTGCATGCCAATAATGTACCGTAGATCATTAAAAGTTTGCCTGTCTGTTTTGGTTGAAATGAAAAAATTGAAAAAAAACTTTATACATAGAAAACTGTTTACAAGTAAAATTTCTCCACTAATTATAATGTTGTTATCTAATTCCAAACAGGAAACATTATGCCTTGTTCCCAATCTGCTTGTAGAGCACCATCGAAACCACCATGGCAGCAATCTGTGAAGACAAAAGTTCATCAATACGTCATCTAAACACAGTGCAATGGAGCTGAGATAGAGGGTATAGACTGCACAAGTAAAACATACTTTGTAGATTTTATGAAAAAGACACTGCACTGCATCACAACTGAACTATTTTAATGGTCATATTAGGTAAATAAATAAAAAGACATAAGGCTTAAGGCTATATTTATGGTTCATGAGATGACAAAAGCCCACTGGACCATCCCTTATTACATTTGGCTGTGTTTTGTGGTAACAGGACAAAATAAGGATTCTAGTGGCTTCAATAACATTTTGCCACAAATATTTTAAAAAATCACTGAAACTCATTCATTTTACTCAAAGTCAGTTTATGCTTGAGGTAATACTGTCAATGTGACACCAAAACCAGCAATCTGTATTGGCCTTGACCTCATATAACAAGCATGCAACTCAAAATCAGGATCAAATAGAGTTATGTTTTTTTTTTTTTAGCTATTTAGCTCTACAGTTGTTAAACTCAAACTCAAAATTAGTTTTTCAAAATGAAATTACATATACTTTGATCATGGTTTATTAACTTAAACCTGGAATAATTAAAGCAGCAATTATTTGTGTTTTATTGTGTTTGACACATAGACTCTATGGTTTGACATAATTTTCTGTACCTCAAGAGCAGCAATTCCTAGAGCCACAGCAGCAATGATCATAGCGTTGTCCTCTATCAGCTGCAGCAGTTTGCTAAAGCAGCCATCAATCATCTGGAGAAGAAGCCGCAGGTTTGAGCAGAGATAAGGAATGACTGTTGCACTTCATCACAATTAATGATTTTGTTGTTAACATGTGTGAATTTAAACCAAAATGAAATTGTACCGAAAGATGTGCTTCATTTTTGTTGCATACGCCCTCGGTGATGGTCGCATTGCAGCATGTTTGTGGATAAACATTTCCTCCATGGTGATTGTAAAAAGGGGAGCCATCAAAATCTGTGTAGTTATTGAATCCACAGCACTTAAACTGTCGCACACAAAAACAATGTGTTAATCCCGATAGTTTTTAAAGATATTTTGGGGAATTTTGTGCCTTTATTTGATAGAGCGGTAGATAGAGTGAGTAAAGATGGAGAGAAATAGGGGGCAACAGGCAGCACACGTTAATCCCCTTGTTTAACAAAAACAATTCAATAGTCTTATGAGCACTGGTGTATGGGACAGAAGTGTTGACTGCTCAATTATGAAACTGTAAAAAGTAAAATTAGGCTTTACGTTTTTTGCACATTCCCATGAAATTTGGTAAAAGAAGAGCAGTATGATCATCAGCATAGTGTTATTATTTTTTCAACCATAACAAAGAAACAGATTGTATCTTGTCTGCATACTCTATGACTCCATAGAGATGTTTATATCTCAGAGCTGAAGTAGAGCTACAAAACTTAGTTGAATAAGTATTTAGTCGAGCAAAACAAGATTCATTGTCAAGTATTTTGCTAATCTATTAATTGTTTTAGTCATTTTCCAATATACTGCTGGTTCCAGTATTTGATGCTTGCCATTTATGAAAGTAAATAAAGAGTCTTTGGGTTTTGGACTTTTTGTTGAACAAAAGAAGTCATTTGAAGATGTCCCTTTGGGCTCTGGGAAATTGTAATTAGCATTTTTCAAATTGTTTTGACATTTTATAGACTAATAGATTTGTTATTTGCAGCCCTTGGCTGAAGCCCTTCACTTAAAAAATAAAGAAAACATACAGTACCTCCTCCATGGTGGTGTTCCAGAGAGAGGTCAGGCTTTCACTGCTTCCATAATCCTTTTCAATGCTTTTTTTAACGTCATCCTGCAAACTCTGGAAAAGCTCTTCAGCCTGAGAAGGACAAGTTCACAGTCATTGCACTTGGTCCATTTTAGCAAAGTTCCTCAGTGTTTTTCAAGTTGCTAACAACTGACAACTGGCAATTATCAGTAGATCTTGTTTTGCTTTTGAGTCTCACTTACCAAACCCTCGAACACTAGTAGCACCACAGCTCCAGCAACCTCGATGAGGAAGATAATCAGCACAATACTGAAGAACTGAATGGGGAGAAAATGATAAATGGAACAGTAAAAGATCTAATCATTATGTATCCATGAAAGTCTAACCAACAGAGTGAGAAAAAGCCCTGGACAAAGAACATTTAAGCAGATAATCAGTAGAGACATAGTAAACACTTCAAGGATCCGCATGCTAAAATATTTAACATCTTCTCAGAGCCATCACATCCACACCAGGACTGAATGAGAAGGCATCATTCTTCTCTGGTGAAATAACCATGAATACAAATTTCATATCCAAATACTCTCAAATGTGCTACTAGTTCTCTCTGCTCTCAAACGATAATTTAAAATATATTTTTGTTTTCAAAAGAAGTCACTTTAATTAAATCAGATTATTTAATTTAATTTAATTTAATTTTGGTCCGAAAAAGAAAGCTTTCAACTTTCAGCAATGAAACAATGAATGATTTTATTCAGTCTGTTCAGCTCTTGGGCTGATGTTGACCTTTGAAACATGGCTTACCGTCAGCAGCATACACCTGCTCTCCTTGACAGCTCCGCAGCAGCCCAGGAAGCCAATGATCAGCAGCACAGCACCCACTGCAATGAGCAGGTAGCTGACGTAGACTAGCTGGGATAACCCAGATGGAGCGCCCTCCAAGTTATCCAGGATACCCATCAGAGAACCACTGTCCACCTTCACCCACACTCCCACACCCAGGATACCTGCACCTGCCAACTGCATGACGGGTGAGGAAAAAATTGAGAGAAAAATAAAATAGAGGGAAAGAATGCATGGCATTAAAGCATACAGGAACAATTGGTAAGTACAGAAAAGAAACAGTATGTGGGCAACATTATGAAAGGAGTTAATTTTTTAACAATCAATAGCAATGTGGCTAAAAGTCATTGCTTTTGTTTTGTACCATAAGAGACTTTACACTCAATGCTTTCCTAAAATTTTTTTAAAATACTTGTTCTGTGATAAGAGCTTTAACTGGAGATATGAGAGGTCATTAGCAGGTGAGCAGGAGTTCATACTAAGAAGTATTTGAACTAGTTTATGTTTAAACAAAGAACAATTCAACATTTTTGGAAATGTGCGTATTGGCTTTCTTGTCAAGAATTAGATGAGAAATTGATACCACCCAGGGGTAAAGTTAACTGAATTCTCCGTCATTGACTGATTATTTTAACAAAGATCAGAAAACCTGAAGGGAATGCCTAATCTGTAAATTCTGTATATTAAATGTTACTGTGATCGAGTTGTTGTTGAAAAATAAATGACATTAAATAGGCTATATGTCTAATTATCATAAAAAAATCACTGGTTATTATAGATTGTGACAAAATTTTTACAACCCTTGCTGTCAAAATGATGCAGGAGAAAGTCTATGCGTAACCTTTGATACTACCCTGTAAATAAAGCTACTGTATAACCAGCTGCCAATTAGCTTAGCTTAGCATAAATGATGGAAACAGGGGAAAAAAGCTAACCTGACTCTCTTCTATGATAACAAAGTCCACCTTCTAGCACCTCTAAAGCCCAATAATAAACATTTTATATCTTGTTTGTTTAATCCACACAAAAAAAACATAAAAAGTTGTGGTTTAACAGTGGATTATCTGCCAGACTATTTCTTGGCCTGGGCACAGTGACTTCCTGGAGTCTTGTCAGATGCCAGGCAACCAGTGGAGGCCTCATAGGGAGTGATTAGTTAGCTCTGAAGGTGCTGGAGTTTGTTATTGTCAGACAAGCTAGCTGTTTCCCTGTTTCCAGTCTTTATAAGCTAAGCTAACGCTCTCCTGGCTGCCGCTTCATCTTTAGCATACAGACATGAGGGTGGTACTGATGTTCTTGTATCTAGGCAAGAGTGATTAAAGCTACATTCGCACTTCAGGCCTTCATGCTCCGATTCCGATTTATTGTCCGGATCCGATCTTTTTGATTGATTGTTCACATTATTTTTTAAATGTGGCCCATATCAGATTCCAGCATGAACTGGCCACAGCCTGAAAGTGACCCATCAATATTAACACATCATATGAAGCACACTGTCGTACAGAAGTAAATATGGAGGCCACAGCGGTTAGCGTCCACAGTTTTATTTTGTTGACGTCAGCTGGAAGAAAGGGAGTTTCTGAGCAAATTATAACGAGAAGAAAGAAAGAGAGAAAATTTTTAATTGTGGCTTTTTGTGGAGCTTTATTTGTGCTGGTTGTGACTACAGATGCCCAGAGTGACGTCAGAGTGGTATGAATTCCAATCTAACCTCTATACTGAGGTAGCATTTCAAAAAATCCAACCTCTATCTGATTTGGACCACATATGAAAGTGGTCCAAATCCGAAATGGAAAAGATCAGATTCCATGTGGCGGGCTGTTCACAATGTTAAATAAAAAAAAACAGATCTGAGTCACATACCAGCAAAAAAAATCTGATTTGGGTCACAGTGGCCAGCAGTTTGAAAGAAGCCTAAGTGTATTTTCCTAAACGTCAAACTATTCCTTTCGTCTTTCACTGATTATAGGAAGTACACTGCTTCTGTATGTTCTTTTGTAAGGTTTAGCTGTAAAGAAGAATCTACAAAGGAACACCTGGTTGTGGGACCAGGCAACATGAAATAGAGCTGGACAGCATAAACAGAAAGGCGTTCTCTATTTCCCAACTTACAAAGATGCCACCATTGAAGATAAACATCATAATTTTGAGAAGGCCGGAGCAACACATCTTGGCTGATTTTTTTTTCTTCTTCACCCTGTTAAAACAAAGACAGAACAAAATAGGTAGGTCAGCTGCTAACTAAATGATAGTATATCTGATCACATTCTTTATTGCTTAGGGGATTTTGGACAACTTTGCATTTTACCCCTCATGGGAAAACCAATGGTACAGGCATGGCTTACAACAAAAATATGGGTCAAGTTGCATTTGCTTCGGTTATACATTAACCAAAGAAACTGGCAGGAAAACAGATGGGGTCTTAATCTCTTTTAAAAGGGTTTCAAGAATCCAAGGTTTCTGTTTATGTGTGAGGTAAGTTGCTCGTTCATATCCACACTTTAGTTTTTACTTGTGTTATTTAAATCAAGCACACAGTCCCATGATCCGCTTGTATTTCCTCTGAACACACAGGACACCATCTGGTACAGAGGGGAAAAATTAACTTGCTCCATCTCTGAACTTTTGCACTCTCCACTGTAAAACTGTACAAGCAGTTTTATATTACTGTGGCACTCTTTCTTAATATTATCATATAATTATAACCCTCTCCACTCAGACTGAAACTGTCTTTTCTCCGCTTTTAAAAGCACAAATTTGCAGCATGCTGTAAATGTATGCACCATATAAGTATATTGGTCAAGGGCATGTTTTCATAATCTTACTCCAATTAAACAGATGTCCTCTGATGACCTGAGGATTAATGGTTATGCCAAGGTATCTTATCAACTTACGGTTATCCACACTACAAATAGCCAAGAAGAACCGTAAAACATCCCAAACTTGCACAACTTTGTTTCCGTCTGTTCTTCGTATCAGAGATGACCTCATCTTAATAGTTATTGTTCTTTTTTCCTCCTTCCTTATTGCAGCCTTGACAAGAAGTCAGAGGGAAGATACTTGGCAACTGTTACCTTGTTTCCAAGAGGCAATAAATAACCATCCAGGACACCAATAAAATCACGTGTTGCTTTTTTGGAAACTTTGCGGCAGCAAAACAGGATAAAAACAGGTAATGGAATTGTAACTGCTAAAAGAGCTGGTTTTCTCTGCTGTGTTTCCTCTATGTCTTTTTATTTATTTATTTATTTTTACATATATGTTAAAGAGAACTGAGTTTAGTCCTATTTAGTCTTTCCGTAGTTAAAATCTACTGCTATTATTACAAGTGAACCCATTTGAAGACAACTACTTAAATAAAATGACTATACTATATTACTATATTACTCATATATTGTTAAGCAATGGACATTCGATCAATATGAGAACATTAATAATCAAACAGGAAAGTTAGCACTTTGTTCCCATTCTTTTCTCTCTGGCAGAACTATATCATGACATGTATTCATAATGTGTTTGTGTCAGCTGGATATTTTACTGAAAAGTATAAAAAGGAATGACGCCCCTACCTGTACTGCAGTGACAGCTGTCTGTCCGTGGAGGTCTGATCAATCAGGAGTGTCTGGTCAACAAGGGTTTCACATGCCCCTTTATCTTCTCACTGGTTTCTGTCTCTCTGTCTCTCTCTCTCTCTCTCACACACACACAAACACACACACACACACACACACACACACAAAACAGTTCATGCCCTACACGTCACCAACTTTGCTTTCACGGTAAGCAACATTTTCTGGTGGTCAAAGTCCTTCCAAAAATAGAATAGAAACCTTTATGACCATAGCCTTTCCAAACAATTCATGGTTGAAACAGTAAAACTGATTCAGTAAAACTAATGATTTCTCAAAAACACAGGACCATTTCAGAAAGAAGAGCCAATCCAAAGACTTAGATAATTTAATGTTGGTAATAACACAAATTTCATGAATGTTTCATTTTCTAAAAAACACTTTGGAGATAAAATGTGTGACAAGTGTGAATGACGCTAATGTCACCACTGCTTAGAAAATAATAATTTAGAAGTGTTTAATACAGAACAATAACACTGAATTGCAAATGAAAACCAACAGACATACTGTATAGATCCACACCATTTAATCTCAACTCTTAACGGGACACAAAAAACCTGGCAAAGGAAATACTGAACTAGCATTAACCTTTAAAGGTACATAAAGAGCAGAACAACAACAGAAAAATATAAATTAAAAATAAATTCAAATATCCCTCCAAGACAGTAATAACAAGTCTTGACTACGCATGTGAATGATGCTGTGAATGACACAGCACCATTCAGGTATGTTTGACTTTGTACTGTAACAGTTAGCAAGCCTACTTCCTGAGCAGGATTACATGGGGCAGGACAGGCAGCACAGTGTGCAGTAGAGTCAGAGTGATGCATTTTCATGCAACACCCACAAGAGGGTAGCATGACTCAAGTAAATAAACACAAAGTGATATCCATGCCATACCTTTCATCCACATCCTCACCTGAAACAGGTGCTGTTCACCCACTAGACATGAAATAGTAAAACAGAGGCGTCGGGCAAAAAGGCACAACTGCTCAGTGCAGCTCTTTGGCATCTCAGTGTAACAGTCACATTCAGATTATGATGAAGAGTGGCCACCAAGTTGGGAAAAGAAAAAATAAAATGTGGGAAGCCAATTATCCATGATAGTATTGCAGTAAAATATGGTAAAGTACATTCACAATGATATATCTTTGACAGTCTGCAGTCTATGTGGATGTGCATGTGTGTGTGTGACTATGAAACCAGTTTTCTATGAATTTTCATTGTCAACTATCAACATGCGCAGCCACGCTGGCTGTTGTGGGGCATCTCCTTCAGGTCGGCCTTGTTATTGACTGACGGACTGGTGTCGCAGTTCGGGTTCTCGGTCATATTCTCACAGATGACATCAACCAGCTTGTCAAAAACCTGCTTCACGTTGATGTTGTCTTTGGCACTGGCCTCGAAGAACTGGAAGCCTGGAGAGAGCAGACAGAGAAAGAAGGGTTATGAGTGATTTTAAATTGATGCTGTACAACAGGTGAAAAGTGTGTGTGTGTGTGTGTGTGTGCTGACCGAGCTCTGTAGCCAGTCTTTCGCCATCTTCAGAGGGGACCTGCCTGTCTTCTTCCAAGTCCAGTTTATTGCCCACCAGCGCTACTTGAGCGTTGCCCCACGAGTATGTCTTGATCTGAGTTGCCCTGGTGAACCCCAATACAACATTGTTTTTATAATTTTACACATAAAACGCGTCATCAATATGATGCACCTTTATAAATTGAACTACCACAGAGTGTAGGAAATTAAAATGAACTCAACCTCAACCAGCTGTGACAGTAAATATATATTTGCTGATAACACTTTTTTAACATTTTGCTTCTAACAGTCATTTAAAGCATTACTAGAGTTACTAGCATGTCACTACTGCTGTGATTATGCAGCGTTTTCTTGTTATTTATTGCTCTTTATACTTTAACTACAGTAAATATTGGTAAATGGAGGTCAATTGTCAGATGTGTCTAAGAATATATGCTATATATATATGCCCCATCTGTCGTCTTGTGTATTAAACACAGACACAGGTTTAATTCACAGACACCAACCAATAAAAAAAACACTCTACACACTCAGTTTCATGGAACAACACGACTCTACAAATGCCTTCAGCTACTGGATAACACGCGCATACTGATATACATGGTGGTTTAACACTGTGACGTCACATCTGGCGGTCTACCCACCAGTCCTGTACAGCACAGAACGACTCTTGGCTCGTTATGTCATACATTAGTAGAAAACCCATGGCTCCTCTGTAGTACGCTGTGGTGATGGTCCGGTAGCGTTCCTGCCCTGCTGTGTCCTGTAAATAAACAACACACATGAGAAATTCTGGGACTTCTTACTGGGATCAGGATCAGTGACTTTTATTGATTAAACCACATCTCACTCTCAAGAGAACATGGAAATACAATTATCCCACTACGGGAGTGGAGAGGGGTTGCAAATGGTTAACTTGGTTTTCCTCAGAAGGAAAGGTGAATCATTAACTCTCTTGCAACAGAGGTTAATCCCTTCCGTCATGTGCTGATGTTGCCACACCCTGTATATACACCAGGATGTGCTCTCTGCTCTTTGACTATGCCCAAAGGGACAAAAATAAGGTCTGAAGATGTTGTTTTCTTTATGCTCTTGTCTGACTGTGGGGAAACTGCCAAAGCATTACATATTAACTGTGGATATATGCATCAAGAAAGAAGACTTAACCGATTAATCTAATAGGCTGTAATGTTCTCCCCCGATGAAATGTACAATCTTATCATCATGCACTCTAAATATTGAGATTTAGGGCTGACGTACAGTATATGTCAAATTGACCATACTGTGTGAGTTGTTATCACTGTCTCAAACTCTTGTATGCACAACTTTCGTGCAGGGTATTGCAAAATGCGTTGAGCTTGTTTTAACAGCCCCATGAAACTACTTCAAGTTGCTCAGCAGCCAATAAGATTTTACTTGTACTTGGCACCTTCCTTGTGTAAAAGTATGCAAATGTATCATTGTTACACAGAGCAGTGGAGGCATGCTAGGCTGAATACATTAAGCCAAAAAAAGGGGGGGGGAAGATGTATTACTTTCATCTAACAGGAGCTGTGTGTCCTCGCCTTCCACTAACATTCAGTTATAGATCTGTCCTGGGTGTCAGCCTGCGCTGTAAGCACATTCAGCTCCAGCAGCTCAAACCCATGCATCTTTCATGAACCCTGCCGTCTGGGGACGATGTTAAACATCAACTGCCATTAACTCCAGAGAGTGACAAATTAGTTTAAGCCACATCCATGACAGGCAGCAGCGTGTAAGAGGGCAAACTAGGGAATGGGGTGAGGATAAACAGTCTGTGTTGTGTCACAATGCTTTCAAAAGCACAATTCACTCTGCCTTTGGTTAAAGCTGTGTTTTTAGAACCTCTCAACCCCAGGTAAATGCTGTTATTTACCTCAAGTATATTACAGCTCTGACATTAAACAGACTGCAGTGTTTTATATTCAATTTTGCTGATATATTGTCTGTCAAACCATTCTGTTCTGTACTGTTTCATTTTTTATCTGGTTTGGGGACTGTTACTGTTAAAAAGCTTCCTGAGAAATCTACTGGATATTATGAGGAGCTCTTTAGACCTCAGTGATGTGAGCATCACAGCTCTTCCTAAACTGACACCTCAGCTGGTCAACAGAAAAATTGCACAAGATGACTATTCTTTTCATAGGATCAATTTTTTATACAAATTGACATTAATGCTGTGTTTTTTGTGCCTTGTGCATCAACAAGGTCTGCAAAAATGCAGCCTTAAATTAGTATGTTGATAACTGGACCTGCTGAACCTTTGGTGAGTTGAAATGACCAATACTTAGCTCATGAAACACCACTGTAATCGACATATTTGCTTATCTTATTTTAGATTTTTATTTCTATTAATCTGAGTAAACTAGGCACAATTTTGTTTTTCTCAGTCATGTTTTTTGACACCTTTATCCTCACTGAACTGAATGACAGCTTTCAAAGTGTTGGGTTTTTGGGCATTGATACCCTACTGTATCATTTCCAAAATACTCAGGCACAATTGAGAAAATAATATCTCAATGCTTCTTGGTAGGACAGTAGAGCGTGATCCATACAAGGCTTTTCTGGCATACTGTAGTCTGTAGTAGTCAATTTTGGCTATTTTTCCTAAACACAGATACATAAAAAGTCTGTAAAGTCTAGAAGAGAATAGAATAGATAATGTCAATGGATATAAATATACAACAAAATGCAGTTTTGGGCAAACCGTTGAACATAGCAGCTTTAAAATAGCAAATATACAGTATCTCACAAAAGTGAGTACACCCCACACAGTTTTGTAAATATTTGATTATATCTTTCCATGTGAAAACACTGAAGAAATGACACTTTGCTACAATGTAAAGTAGTGAGTGTACAGCTCATATAACAGTGTAAATTTGCTGTCCCCTCAAAATAACACATCAAACAACTGTTAATATCTAAACACTTTTGTTGCCAGCAAATTTGTACCAAATTTGGCCCAATTAGCTATTTTACCTTTCCGTTGTCATGTGACTTCTTAGTGTTACAAGATCCCAGGTGTGAATGGGGAGCAGGTGTGTTAAATTTGGTGTTATTGCTCTCCCTCATACTGGTCACTGGAAGTTGAACATGGTACCTCATGGTAAAGAACTCTCTGAGGATCTGAAAAAAACAATGGTTGCTCTACATAAAGATGGCCCAAGCTATAAGAAGATTGCCAAGATCCTGAGACTGAGCTGCAGCACGGTGGCCAAGACCACACAGCAGTTAACAGGACCAGTTCCACTCAGAACAGGCCTCGCCATGGTTGACCAAAGAAGTGCACATGCTGAGCGTCATATCCAGAGGTTGTTTTGGGGAAATAGACGTATGAGTGCTGCCAGCATTGTTGCAGATGTTGAAGGGCTTGGGGGGTCAGGCTGTCAGTGCTCAGACCATACGCTACACACGGCATCAAATTGGTCTGCATGGCTGTCGTCCCAGAAGGAAGCCTCTTCTAAAAATGATGCACAAGAAAGCCCACAAACAGT
>JAPMOB010203329.1:0-13977 GCA_029875015.1 Lepomis gibbosus
GGTTGGCGATGGATGGACATATACAATGAACCTAAGTGATATTTTAGTCAAAACACACATTTTGACTGCGCTGTAGTGTCACCATGTTATCCAGGTACTCCTACATACACTGATTGAGAATGATCCAAAAAATACTAGAGAGGTTAGCTTTATTTGATTTGTCTTATTTTTATCATTATCCCAGGGGAGTTTGTGTGCTGTGTAAGGGGTAGGACTGTTAACATTGTTCCAGCTATTATGAAGGTGGGTGGAGGGGTACAAGCTACTGGAGTTAAACTCCTATTTTTCCATTGTAACCCTCCAAAC
Organism: Lepomis gibbosus; assembly: GCA_029875015.1. Taxonomy (NCBI): domain Eukaryota; kingdom Metazoa; phylum Chordata; class Actinopteri; order Centrarchiformes; family Centrarchidae; genus Lepomis; species Lepomis gibbosus. Next base: position 307 of record JAPMOB010203329.1, read on the forward strand.
AGATTTGTTTTATTTGTCAAGAAACATTGTTTGGATCTCAGTGTCGACTATTAAACCTGTACTTCTCAAAAAAGAAATTAGGAAAGTGCTACAGAGGGAATGCTGCCATAGCAAAGAATCTATTTTTGAATCTCTCCGTACTAAAAACTCATGTTTAAAATATTTGATTTACAACAACCAGAAAGCTTACTCTTTTCTCCAGATGAGCTACTGTGTGATTAGTGTGTAGTTAATATGCAACACCCATCTGTCCATTCTGCGAATGTGAATAGCACACACAGATGCTCTGTTCTTTGAATTGAATCCATCCATTCATCCCTTTTTAAATGCTGTCCTCAACAACATATATAATCTGTTCTTTATTATTTAAATTAATTATCTGGGAAAGTCTGCAAGTGTGTACTGAGATTCTTGAAAATATACCCAGAATGTGTGTCCAACTGCAAATATGTGTTGAGATTTGTTTCTCGCTCTCTCTCCTCTGGCTTCCACCATTTTCTAATGTTTGGTTGTAGTTGGACTATATGTAGCTTAATCTATCATTTTTTTAGTTAAGTAAAAATAAACCGATTAAAATTCATGACTTGTGTGTGCTCTCCTTTCTTGTACCTGGGCTAGGCTGTGACAGATGTACGATTAGCGAGCTTGATTTTAGAGATCCTGTTTCACAAAATGCAGCTTCAGTTTACCAGCCCATGCCCATAGACATTTGCATTTTTCTATAAAGAGAAATGAGATGATGGCAAATAGCATGGCAGGCTAGGGGAACTAGCAACTTATACTAAGCCCTAGGTCAGAAATCTAGGAGTAGCCTTTCACCTGGACTTGTGTTTTAAAACCTCACATAAAAAGTTGTTCAGTTATGCTTTTATTATTTAGGAAAGGTCAAGGTCAAGGGTTTTATTTCAGCCAAAGATATGGAGAAACACATCCATGCCTTCATTTCCTCCTGCCTCTACGCACCTTCCTCAGTCAAAAATCAATTAATTGCCTCAAATGCTGCAGCTGTACAACATTTGACCATATCACCCTGTGTTAGCATCCTTGCACTGGTTTCCTGTTTCTTTTAGGACTGATTTTAAATATTTTTTATTACTTTTGACGCCAGACATGTAGCACCTTCATGTATCTCTGAGCTTGTATCCCCTTATGGGCTGGGACACAGACTGAGATCCTCTTGTAGGGCATTGCTAGCTATTCCAAGGTCTAGACTAAAAACCAAAGGAGAAAGGGCCTTTGTTGTCAGGGCGCCTACACTCTGGAATAGTCTACCAGAGTAGATCAGGCTCGCAGAGTCTCTTCCTGATTTTATCTCACTTCCTAAGACTCATTTATACAAAATAGCTTTCAGTGTTTGATGCATATTCCTCAAATATTTTTAAAATTGACTGATTCATGTTTTATGTACTTAATTTAAACTACTATGTGATGTGTGATTTGTTTCTGCTTTACTTGTGCAGAACATGTTATTTGTTGCAGACCACTGTAAGTGATACTGTGTGTCTACGTTTTACATTGATTGCTGTAAAACACTACTACATGTATTTAAAAGTGCTATACAAATAAAGATGATGATGATTATTATTATTATTAGAGACTGCATTAAACAGTATATAATACTGACTCTTCCATATGTAGTCACAGCAAACTATATAAGTCTTATTTTATGTCACTTCACCTTTTTTGATACAACTGTTACATATTATTTATACATATACATATTACTGGCAGCTTTAAGAAACTACTTACTAACTGCATATAGGGTGCCACCTATGTTTTAAAAGAAAATGAAGTTAGATTTTATTTGACATACTCAACAAATCCTTTGCAATATCTTAATCACAGAGATAATGAGTCATTCAAAGTTAATTTAAAACAATTGTTCAACATGGTCTTAAATACAAAGTGCATAAAAGATGTCTTGAAACTTCACATTAGTTTACCAACATGGTCCTAAAAACATGGTGTAGCCCGTGTTTTGACAACAATAGATACAGAGAGAGATGATGGCTAAACAGTACATACCATCCAAAAGTACAATGAAACAGCATATTCTAGGGACCAAGTGCCCCTAGAATATACTGGTACTCACAATCAACAATCTACAATGTTTTTGAGAAGCAGCCAGCTTATTGTAAAATCATGATGTGATTTTTACAGCAACGTATTACAGCGTACCCATGATCTCTGAGATCAGATCATACTGTCATATTGATATTTTAGTAATACAACTTGTTTCAAAATTCTGTAAAAAGTAATAAAATGGAAGCTCATAGAACATGAACATGAAATAATGCTTAAAGGATAGTTTCACACTTTTTCATGCTTATCTTAAAACAATACTCCTATGCACAAGCATTGAAAGAGTTATATGTTGCTGGACTGCATTTCGTGTTGAAGAAGGGATTTCTTTGTGACCAGTATGGACAGGAGGAAGTATTACACTTTCAATGTAAATATGGGCATGTCAGCATTGTTTTAAGATACACTTGAAAATGTGCAAACCTTTCCTTTAACGTTATGGACAGATAATCCAGGGTGCAAGGCCATTTCCACTGGCCTTGCGAGAGTCAAACAAATAACTTCTGTCAGGCATTGAAAAGAAATAGCCAAATTTTCGTTCCACTTCCAGTATCAAGGTAACAAGGATGTGGATGCAGCCTCTTGTGGTAAAGGGAAAAATCCTGTAATATGTCTGCCAGTTATGCACATCCATGTTGCAAAACTGCTAATTTTATTAAAGTCAGCACAGAGTTTAAAATAAATGTATAACAAAAGGACATTTCTAATTTCTGATTTTGTCATTTGAATGTTCTATTTATGCTTTGCTCTGCAAACACACATTTAAATGTGTGTTCATCGTCCTTTAAAGATCCACTGCTGACATAAAATTGTTCTGCTTGGAATGTGTGTCTGAAATGGCTTTTTCCATGAAAAAGTGAAATCACCTTGTTAAAAACTGTTATAATTAAATGTACTCTCTCATTAAAGAAATCATAATTTATGAATATACAAAAACTTTCACTTCAAAAGTTGAACTACTGGACACAAGTTGTCTCCAACTTCACTGAAAAGTGCATTGTGTTTGGGTTTGTGGCCCTCAAGTGTCCACAAGCGTAGCACATTGGACCACTACTGGCTTCTGAAAAATTTGTGATGTCACAACACACGCACATGCTTCAAAATCAGATTTAAGGTGAGCACAGAGAAATGTTCCCCCTTGGATGTGAAAACATTCTTCTAATGTCAGACTGTGTGCATATATCGTTCTGCACAGGGAAAATCAAACAAACAACTGAAGTAACTATAAGCAAAGCAAAAGTGACTTTAACATTTTGACATAAGCTCTCCCAACAAAAAAAGAAATGTAACTGTTAGGAGCAGGTAGAATAAAACTTTAGAAAGTGATTGGTTCTGTGTGTGTTGTTAAAGAGACAGTTAATGGATGAAGAATTGCTTTAATAATGTGTTTGTGTGTGTTTTACTGGAAGCAAAATTGCATCACAGCTGTGCAGAAATGGTGAAACCATCGGTTTGCACCTGTTTTGTGGTTTATTCTTTCCATGGTACCAAAGAACTTCTTGGCACAGATTGTTGCAGAAATGAGTAATATATAGGAGATGACACATTTCTGCAGAAGTTGTTTATTGAGTGTAGCTCATAATTCACTTCCTTCAATAATACAGTGCCATGTAGGTTGCTAAAGCACTAGCAGAGACAACAGTGTCTCGTTCACTTTGTAGACAAACAAATATCTCCAGATGTTTAATGTATTACACTCGTGTACAGCCAAGCAAATGTATAAAAGTAAACACGTTACACCTAGGTTACATTAAAGCATTGTGATAATGAATAAGTGCAGTTCAATTCCTAACTAATGGCATTTTATACACATTGGCTATGCACACAATGACACTGTAATCAAGCTCATGGTTATCATTTTAACTGCATGTGTATCCATGGATTTGTTGTGTGTGGATTTAAATGAACTGTCCTTGTTGTCTAAAAACTTGAGCAACGCTGCCACCTTCTGAGGGAATTATGTGGTGCTTCAAACACATTTGGGGTCTCTATTCTGGTCCTTTGGACACAGAAACCTCTTTTTTTAGTCAAACCAACTAAAGAAGAAATTATTTACATCTTGAATAAAGGTTTAAAATAGTACTTTGTTTAAAGAAAAGGTAGCTTTACTGCTCTGTGTAATGATGACCAGAATGGGAAACACTGGATTAACACAGTGTTTGATTTTTAAAAACATCATCATGGTCTATATCATGTTCTGGCTCATTATTAATGTATTATTAAAAAAAAATTCTACTTAAACCACAGAACATTGTTTGTGTTGAATCGGAAAGTCAAATTCACAATTTCACAATTATACACACTCATGCCTATTTGATGCACAAATTGAAAAAATAGGGCTTCACAGTATATACATTGAGCTTAAGTATCAAGAGGGAATTTTATGCGAATATTCCTTGATGTACGGGTCCCTTGCAGATGCTTTTTGGGGTAAGGGCTTCCTGGATAGCCATTTGACAGCAAGCCCAGACCGCAAAAAGACCTGAAAAGAACAAGACTGCTCAGCTGAAACCATGGCCATGATTATACACCCTTGGTCCAGCATCTGAAACACACAGTTACACATCCATGAGACTGAATGTAAATTGGGAAGAACATGAGTCACACGTAACGATCCTCATTTGGATTGTAGTTTTTGTTGTACCTTCTAATCTACTGAAACGCTTCAGATAGGGTATAAATGTGACTTCCAAACGTTAAGCTTTGTGATAATGTTCAGCACTATTTTTTATTATCTATTATTATCCATCCCTTGGCCTGTTTAGTTTGTATGGGCGAACATTCACTAAAACGGATTTGTTTTGGTAAATAGGAAACAATCCACTAAAACTGAAAACAGCTGTACTACATACTATACATACTATACTTTACATGTAATAACACTATCAAAAGTGCAGACATTTTCAGTGGGACATATTCCAGGAAGCCTCAATCCCTTAAACTTTAGTATCTGTACCAAATCTTATACATTTCTGTAGAAGACTACAAAAGGAAGTCAAAAGGTAATATGATGACATGCAGAGTGTTTTGTGATGTGAATACACTTACAACACTATGAATCCCCTCTTTAAAGTAAAAGGTTGCAGGTCAGCACCTGATTGTACAGTCTGACGTCGTCCAGATGTTTGCATATTTAATTTTGGTTTTTGTGTTTTATGTTCCTTTTTAGTCATAATTGCTTTTGTTCAAATATATATTTAATGTGCTTAAACAAATGGATTGAACAGACTATTGTAAATGGAGTTATTGGCTGATTTAGTAAAGGGGGAATATGTTGATCATGTATGATCATAGACGGTTAACATGCATGAAATCATTCACTGATCACTGTACGCTTTCTCTGTTAGTATTGATTAATACAATACAGAAAAAAATTGAATGGGAAAAGTGAGTCACAAAACACATCCAGAAATGTATCACCATCAAGCCAATCATTTAAACAAACCAGTAATCCCAACAAAAAAATCATAACCAAATGCAATGAACTATACTTTTGTGAAACACTGGTTTCTACAAAGCGTCCTAAATTCCTCTTTGTGATTTACCTTCAACACACCTTACACCTCAGAAAGCCACTTACTGATACCGGGGTGTAATGTCAATTGCCAATATAAAGTACAAAAGCATTTTAATTATATGCCATATTTTAAAACAGTAGCAGCTGTAAATAAATCTCAAAGAGCATACTGGAGCTATACTGGATGACAAGAATGTTTGTGAATTAGAAAATTGGGGGTCAAATAGGCGAGATTATTTTGTATTTTGTGTTAAATGGTGTCTCAAATTATACGTAGGACCAAAGCCAGGGAGGGAAGATCTGAGTTTCAGGTTTCAAATGTTAAATGTGGACTTGATGTAGAGCGCAATTTGGTGTAAATGCAAAATGGTGCTTGAATACAATTAGTATGGGGTTATTTATCCAACTAAACAGTAAACAAAGCAACATTATCATTCCCATTATTTCCATTATTTTTGTTGCAATACACATACTACAAACCTAGTGGACAGCTGATATCTTTTCCCACAGGTGCCAAATAGCAAAAACTTGATGGCTGCAGGACAAGCTGTTGGATGTCATGCGTGGGGCCCATAATTGTTTAAAAGGTGAAATATCTGTATTGTTCTGGAAAATATGCCCTTTTGACAATGAAAGACAGAGTGGGCTGTTGTATCAAGTGCCATTGACAAACAGTGATACTGCAGCCAGTGCGGACACAAGAGAGAAGACCACACTGGATGAGCTTCATGTGAGCTGTCCATGGTTCTGAAAGCCTCACACCAGCCCTGCCGGTAAACGCCCTAAAATCACCCCCACCCTTCCCCTCCCCTCCTCACCAACCTCCTCTCACGACACTGTGCATGTGTGCAAGTCTGTGTGTCTCTTTGTGCGCCTGTCTGTCTGAATGTGTCCGACAATGTATGTGTGTGTGTGTGTGTGTCTGTGTGTTGTGAGTGTGTTTAAGCAGGAACAACATATTCTTGCTGCATGCCACAAGTATCTCTCTTGGTTTTTTTTCTTGTAGCAAGGGGTTGCACTGTCAATTCATCCTGCCTATACCCATGTCACCTGGCCAGTAGCCTACTTACTGAGCAATAACCCTCCTCTAATGATGGATGTGCTCGCAATCAGTGGGGGGAAAACACACAGAAATAACACCCACTTTGACAAGCACTTTGAACTTCCACTGCAATGAGGCGATCCACAGGCGAATTCAAAGTTTTGGAAAAGACGAAATCTCCACGCATCACCAGCGTTTGGCTGTGCGCGTCGCCAGGTCCCCGAGCTGCGAGCAACCATGACGCGCACAATCATGAGCTACAATAACTGACATCCCCCTTACTACCATACAAATCCCGATCAGCAATTTAAAGACAGCGTCTGGCACACGAACACGATCACGTTAAAATGCAAGAATAAATGGCCAGCAGCGGTGTTATTTAATGAGATGAGGGAGAAGGTGCTCGTTACCTCTGTGCGTCTAGATGCGAGCGCTTGGAATAGGTCGGGATTGTGTAAAGCCCTTGGGAGAAAAAAAAGAAACAGAAAATGCAAATAAAACAGAGTATAATCACATGTAGCTAGGCAGAGAGATAGACAGCACATTGCGTTACGCAGGGAATGCAAAACAATACGTACACACAAAGATCATATGAAGAACAAACAGCCGGGGATGTGTACATCAAATCAACACACACAAAATATACTCGAAAATGTTATTCCACAAGGCTAGTCACTGGCAGGTATCATCCCACAGACGCGCCGTGGATGAGGAGGAAAAAAAGCATCCTTATATACACACCTCCCTCACTATCGCTGATGCTCGAAGGGTTGGGACGACGTGATGCCACTTGTGATCATTTTCACTTCTGCATTTTGAGTCATCTCTATTTTCGATGCGGTTTTTGAGGAAATACACTTCCATTTTGTACTCGTTTCCATCCTTTCTGTAGGAAATACTGCAAAAGCCCCAAATGGAAGCCACTCAATTCCTCCAGTCTGCGATTGACCCGCATTGACGTCATTGCGTCATTAGGTCTCCCCTGGAAACACGGGGCTCCCAAAAATAGCAACACATTAATTCAGCCTGCGCTGGGGTTGGCTTGGCGGGGGTGACTATTTGTATCAATCCATAACCCCTCCTCTGATTCTAAGCAATAATACAGTCATCTCTCTCTCTCTCTCTCTCTCTCTCCCTCTCTCTCTCGCTCTCTCTCAAGGACGAGCTGATCACGACTCACGGCTATTTTTGGAAAGAGAGAGAGGGAGAGAGAGAGAGAGGGAGAAAAAGAGATAGGTGGGTGTGATGAGAGACGCCCGCACCTCTGCTCTCCTCTCTGCTGGCTGGCTGAGAAACAGAAACAGCACCGCGGGGATAAAAATAGCAAAAGAGCGGTCATCCAGCCCATCCAGCACTAGAGTGTGGGAGGAGAGGCAAGACTCCAAACCTAGTTAACGGCCATAAAAAAAGCCCCGGCCACCGGCCACAGTGGACCACCGCTGTCACTGTGGAGTGGCTTGTCTAGCCATTCATTCATTTTTACAAAAAGAAATAACAAAAAAAAAATACAACAACCCAACATCACACGGGCACAGTGTATTATTTCATTCATCTATTCATTGTAATCGAGAAAAACAGCTCACTGGAATGATATACAACATCAGAAAAGCTGATTTACCCTGCAAACCCATTTTAGCCTCTACGACGGTCATAGAGATGAGATATACCAGCTGGCCACTGAAAATGCATCATCTTGTTTGTCCCTTGAAGCCCCAGCACTCATAGAGCAGAGGTGAGGCATGACACAAAGCCACTTGCAATGTCGTTGCAAAGACGATTTTTCAAAATTGTTTTTCATTGCAATCTGCTTATTAATTAGTTGTTGTTGTTTTTGTTTTTGTTGTTGTTCTTGTGTGTGCATTGAGACAGATGTTATGACCATGTGTTTTCTCATTGTTTTCAGGCTTATGTGCTATTTTTGGTTATTTTACTCCTTGCTCCATAATGCACCATTAATTTCCAACACAAACCAGTCTTATGCAATGATGGCAAGCAGGTGAATATCACTGATTAAGTGTTGATGTTGCAGTGTTTGGCTTAAATGTATGAGCATTATTTACAATGGCCATGTCTAATCTAACAGCTATTATTATACTCTGTGTTGACAGTGAGCTTTGTAGCCAGACGTGTAAATCTTAAACTGCGGATGCCATCTACTGGTTATTTAAGAGACCTGCATATAATAGAAAACTTTGTTGCATCATCCTTAAAACAGCACAAGTAAGGTAAAAGCCTCTCTCACTCCCTAACCTGGTGGTGCAGTTTGGTATTACGCTGGTAGTTGGTATTAGAGCAGTTGGAAATGGTAGGATGGAGACACGATCTGTTTTCTTTCTCACTCCTGTCCCACTGAAAATTGAGAATTGATTAATGGACACCATTTTCAATTTGCATGTATTATCCTCTGCTGCAGACAGATGGATGTTGGATTTCTTCTGACAGGCAGAGATCTGCAGACAATGAGAGCAGGGAATAGCTGAACCAGTTAAAGAGAAGTGACATTCAAGAAGGTGCAATAGGCTGCATGAACAGCAGGTGGCGGGAGGGAACACTATCTGGAGGCAAACCTGTTGCAGCACATCCATAAAGTATAGTGCAGCTTATGTAAGCCTTTTTTTCTGATGAGCTGCCAAAGCATGAGCCCCTGCAAGTTGTAAATAACTCTGTTTGTGAATATGCATGCTCACTGTAGCACTGATACTTTATACATTCTCATATAAAAGCCATTAAAAGCCATAGGACTGGCAACACCAAAAGACGTTTGTGTTCAGTGTGCCGGAGACAATGCTAATTATGTGTATAAGATAATAAAATGTAAAGTGGGGGGTTCCTTACTCACATACTCTCCTCATGTGCACATCTGTACATACATTTGAGACTTCTATCTCAGCACACTCATTACAACTTCCATCATTAATGCCAGATCTATTTTTTCTACTCTAAATTTTCCAGCTCATCTCTCACTAATGTTATTCTCTCCTTCTCTTAGCTCTCGGGACTCATCATGAGATCCACAGTGGGAGAACAGAATACATTTTTTATATTACAGTGCTTATTGAAACCAAAATTGCCCGTCTTAGTGATCAATTTCAGAGGCTTTCAGCATGTTTTTAATTGCACCATTTGCGCCCATATGGTTCAAATATAACACAGTAGGGTACCTTGGGAGACATCAGTGAAATCGCCTTGGGAAAAAAATAACAGCAGCAATATCTATCCCCAGCCACAGAAATTAAGAGCAGACGCTGGCATCCATTACAGCTCCTGACGGTAAGCAGTTTAGCTCAGCCTGCTGTAAATCACTGCCACTGGAGACGTGCGCTCTGCACTGGCTTTATGTGTGGTTTTATCTCCACATATTCCTGATTTATCAGCTGTTCCTTTTTGGCAAGGAATTAAAGTACCACAGCTTCACCTGGTATAGCACTAAAGAATGTATTGATTTATTCACCAGAGCAAGCTATTCTTTGCATACAGTAGGAGGTTTCTGCTGTTTGTCCTGCATCAAAAGGGTGTGTGTCTCTTTAACAGCGTTATAAAGGCACTGCAGGGAGACATAGACTAGTTCATTTTCAATTAGCTAGAGACTCACATTAACTGAAGATATTAAGAGGAGAGTAATGTTGTTGTATAAGCCAATAGTCTGTGAAGGCTGGAATCTGCTGAGCCTGCATTGTGTTCACGCAATACACAGACACTACCATACACCAAGCCACATACACGCTTGGCTTGCCTAGTTTGAAGATCATTCCCCAATGCATCTTCAGGTAGGGACACATGTGTCATGCGGTCAGAGCCAAAATTACAGTTACATTCGGTGGTACATGTTTTGCTCACTTAGGCAGATTTCTAGGCAACATGCTGCAGATTCCATGGGGAACTCAATCAAACCACGGCAGCACACAGAGAAGAGCGCCCAGCAGATTCACATGTGAGATACTGAATGCATAAATTCGAGGAACAACCCTGCAGAGCCCTTCAAACCTCACTTATTGATTAACGAGGATGAAGCTGAGATGGTGGACGGAGAAACACCAGCTCAGCCAGAAACAGCAGTTACTGTGTTGCTGGCAAAGTAGAAGCTGCATGGAACAAAGGGAAGAGGCAGTTTAAATAAGCCAGCTTGCTGAAATGGCAGAATGTACTTGGTGTGTCTTTGGTCAGAGATCAACTAATAAGGTGAACATAACACTTGTACGAGCTTTGCAAAATGGATTGAAAGGCAATCTTTGCTGCATACACCCAGAATGCACTGTATATTATTCCTACATCTTTAATGTATAATTCATGCATCTTAAATTATCTATACGATTCTCAGTAATCCATTGTAGTATCTCATTTAATGTATCACATGTGAATGTGTAACTGCTACAGTTCTTCCATGCTCTTCCAGATGGGAATGCTACTGAAGATCATAAAGAATTGAATGTCCCTGTGGTCAAGTAAGATAGGGAGTGGGATGTTGTTTTATTCATAGCTAACCTCATAAACAACAAATGAGCCCCTGTAGCACACAAAATAGCGCCCCTTGAATGTCAAACGAGTTTTTAGCCATGCTAGCGGCATTGCCATATGGAAGTAGGTCGGCTATTCCATCACTTTAGTCCAGACTGAAATATCTCTACAGCTATTTGTGTGAGTGCCATGATATTTATCCAGATATTCATGTTGCCCAAAGGATGAATTCTGATGACTATGTTGAGCCTCTGACTTTATCTGTAGCATCACCAGCCATTCAAAGCTTTTTCTCATCCAGTGAAATATATGAACATCGACTGGAATGGATTGGCACCAAAATTGGTGACTTCCACAATTGGATGGAATTCCATGAAATGATGTACTCACATCCTCATCAAGATGAATTTTAATGACTTTCCCCTGAACATCCCCTGACTTTTCATTTAGTGCCATTATTGGACCAAAATTTCTATTTTTCCAATACTTTCCTTTATGTTTTCTTTATGTTTAGTGCTAATTAGCAAATTTTACCATAGCACACTAAACTAAGGTGGTGAAGGTGGTTAATATTATGCATGCTTAACATCATAATGTTAGCAATGTAAGCATGTTGGCATGCTGACATTAGCATTTAGCTCAAAGCACCACTGTGCTTACATATGGCCTGTCAACTTTAAACTTGTCATGTTACACGATATTGCCAAAAGTTCTGTGTCACCTGCCTTTACATGCACATGAACGTTAATGACATCCCATTCTTAATGCATAGGGTTTAATATGGAGCTATAACAGCTTCAACTCTTCTAGGAAGGCTGTCCACAAGGTTTTGGAGTATGTTCATGGGAATTTTTGACCATTCTTCCAGAAGCGCATTTGTGAGGTCAGGCATAGATGTTGGATGAGAAGACCTGGCTCGCAGTCTCCACTCTAATTCATCCCAAAGGTGTTCTGTCGGGATTTGGAGGGGTGTCCTAAAATGTTTTGCAATATAGTGTATCTTATAATTTGTGTGCATAATTTAAATTTTCACATTTTTGAATTTGTGAAATCATCTTTAGAGCTATGTGTGACACACTGTTGCTCTTCATTTTGATGCAACAATACCATCTCTGTGAGGTAGATATGAGCAGGTCAGCCCAGGGGAATCCATATCAGTGCCAAGTTCCATTAATTACCTTGAGAGAGGAATCTAAATGAGTTGATTGTTCTGGGAGTGAATTAGCAGAAAAGCTATTGACTGGTGCAGAATGTGTACATCTAACAGGATCACTCCAGTAATTACTAGACACGAGCCGGATGGTAAAACTGAGAGAAAGCTACAGTCGAGGTTTGTGGGCAACTTCTGAGTTCTACCTGAATTATCTGCATTGCTTACCTGCTGAAAAGGAGGAGACAACAGGACCCACCGAGGGATCGTAATTCACTTCTCAGCAATATTAAAGCAATATCATACATCATCGCTTGTATAAGCATACAGTGTCCCACTGTTCGGCAAATATTCACAAAGTTGCATCATTCAGAGGAGAAAGAATGAAGCGCTTTATCAAGCAGCGGATGGAATGATTTTATATTCTGCCTTGTAGTGTGATGGATGATGAAATGCCGGCCTAAAAAGCAAAAGTGAACAAACAAACAAAACAGCAAACTCGGCTGGAATACCCAAAGGACAGTCACAGGAGAAGGAAAAGGGAGATTGATATTCTATCAAGAGTGTTTGTTTGTTTTGCTGTAAATCTATTGAGAATATGCCTACACATATTATTAGAAGGAAAACTCTATATGAGTTATTTTTTTCTGAAGACATCTGTCAGTAGTATTGCTCCCCAGAAATCACTCTTTCTGTTTACGTATAGATTAAATGTGTGTACTTATTTTTTCCTTGTAATATTACTATGTAATAGTAATATTATTATTATATCAATACCTTAGAGTGAGTACATCCTGTATAGCACTAGTCTGTGAGGCACATGTCCCATATCGAGTTGCAACAAAAGCTAAAGTCTCCTGTGTAATTTAGGACAATGTGTTTGCCATTTAAAAAAAAAGTTATGTCTATTTTCTATTTATATATTTATAAATCTAATTATATATAATCTATGTTTCCTGTTCCAGGTAGTCATTGTTTTCAATTCATTTCCATATGGTATCAGTTTAAGACAGAGTTATTAAACTTGCTTGAGATCTGTTGTCCATCACAGACTACATATTTGTACTACATACTGAGTGGCTGAGTAGAGGAATAAGGGGCAAACAACTGAGGACTACTGCTGGACAGGCAGAGACATACAGGATGTGAAAAGACAGGCGATATTAGAATGCTTTTTCGTGCTACAAGTCGAAATGTCTGCAGTGAAAAAAGGCAAATTGGCAGGAAATACTTCAGTTGGCTCTAAACATTACTCTACCCATGAGTGTTAGCAGTCGTTGTGCTGGAGAAAAGACCAGCCACAGGGGTTGTAGAGTATTCAGAACACTTCATCATTGCAGTGGGAATGAAACACAGCACCATAGTTGCTGAACTGATCCAAACTTTATTCAGAATCCCAAAATGATTCGTTGTGCTGAATGTCTA
>JAPMOB010203341.1:0-13324 GCA_029875015.1 Lepomis gibbosus
TCTGATAAACGTTGCTTGAATTCTAATTAAGCTGGGCTAGTTTAGATTGAGGGCTTGCCCCCACCCCTCCCCTCCGGGACCCTGTACGCAGGAAATGTTTGACAATGGATGGATGGATGTAAGAAATATCCACCAAGCAACATCAATCTTACTGAAATTACTCCTCACATTGACAACTCTGACCAGCAGATGTCACCAGAGAACAGTGCATTTTGAGGAGTTGTGTCGCTCCCAGTTCATTGGCCTGATCTTGAAAGGACACAGCCCATACAACTAATGCAGGGTCTTTAATGAACCTGATGTTTTGGAAGCTTGTGCAATGGATTAATTTTATTCCAAGAATTTTCAGAAATTAGGGGCAGTTTGAGGTTCTCTGTGGTCTTTTCAGGAATGATTAATAGTTGGAGGTTAATTTATCCTTGTTTTCTTTGAAAGAACCGGTGGGTTGCAGTGTTGTAATATGCAATTTTAACCTCATGATGGCGCTGTTTATCCACATTTTTGTCAGACGGAAGCAGCGCCTCTGCTGTTCACGTAATCAACACAAACAGTCTTACATAGTGAAGTGACCATATGTATGGTTTTAATCAATCACATTATTATTTCTATAGATATGTGTGAATTTAAACAACCACAGAAACATAGACGAAAGTGATGATCCCATCAGGAGAAATCCTGCTCTAGAGACAGCAAATTTTAGAACAACTTCACAATTCCTGATTCACAGCCAGAAGACTACACTATTATTATAAATGGAAAAAAGTGAACAAATAACAAGAGAATTACTAAGTATACAAAGAAGAGGAGGAGGAAAGCCTCCAGTGCACTTGTCACTGCTGCACGAAAATAACAAAGTGCCAAGAGCTTCTGATCCAGTAGTTCCCAACTTGGGGCTCAGGAGCCCATGAGCCCTGGGAGACAGAAAGTCAGACAAGCTCATCAACATTCCAGACTCCCATGTTTCCCATGTGAATCACATGACCAGGTGTAACCTGTAAACTGCTTTATCTTTTCTTTATACTTACAGCCACTGTACTAAAAAAAGCTTATCTGCTGGTCCTCATCTTTATCTTCAGCTTTCTTCCTTTTGTCTGTCTTCCTTTTGTCTATGTCTTAGTGTAAGAGCTTAAACAGGATGGTTTACTGGTAAAAATCTGATTAAAAGGGTTAATGCAGTGTAGGCTGCCAGAGGCTGGTTTGCTAACAGTTTGAATATAGGACTTGAATTGGTCTAAATAAATACATTGATTATTAAGTCATCTGGGTTCTGTTATCTACTCGCAGAGTAAAGTAATTGAAGTGAGGAAATAAGGAGAACTCTTTAAAACAATATATGAGAAAAAGAGATGTATCAGGTTGCAGCACATTATTATTCAGTTGAAGCAGTTAAGGCTCCCCCTTCAAAAAGAAAATATACATTTCAGTTAAAGTAGGATGTTTTGCAGACAAATGCACATGCACTTACAAATATCCATCCAAGAGACCTGAGTATTCTGTATTTAAACTGAGGTTGTAAAAGAAAATTGAGAAATTTTTAACTGTCAGGTCAAGTTATTAAATATTGTATTGTATTTAAAACTGGTAAACTTCAACCCCCCATGGGGATAAAACAAGTTGCTGTGCCTTACATTTTATTTGCATTTTACACAAATGACTTGTCATTAAATTGTTGTAAAAACATAATGTTAAATATTCTGTTCAGTTGATATTGTAATGCTAAAGAAAAATGTCTTTCACAAGGTAAATATGAGGGGGCACATAAGATCTGGAGATCCACAGTTGCCTACTTATTGTAGAATTACAGTAATAGGAGCTGGCAGTGCCTTCTCAAATTGAAATGGGGCAGTGTGCTGCTTTGGATGAAGAAAGTTGAATTTGTCTAGTGTGTTATGTGGGTGAAATAGAATAGGAGTATCACTTTGGTTTTTGGCGGAAAGGAAAAGTGGACAATTTACATGTGGGCTTAGAAGTGTTGTATTAATGTAGGTAGACTTGAAAAAACTGTGAATATGTCCTTTAATATTTGTTTTGGAAATTTTGTCATCTTTTCTTGGATGACATATAAGATATGAGTAAGCTCAGGGACTCCCAAAGAGTGATATGTTTTTTTGACAAAGAGAGCTTGAAACCAACAAGTTATTTGGTGAATGTATGGGAGTTCAGGAAGAAAACCTTGTATCAGTAATGGATTAGTAATTATTTCATAGTTATTATTTATTTCATCATTTATTTTCTACTTATTTTCTTTTTACTTAAATCTTGTGATGTAATCACCCAGATTGCCAGTTCGATAACTTCCTCATACAAGACTTTAGACACGGCTTCCATCGGCGTCATGCCAGATTCCTCCCACACATGCCACAACTTTTTTGTTTAATCTTGAAATATTTCTCTTGTAAAGTGTAAAGTGAGATGAAGAACTGTTATAAAAAACTGATGAAAGCAAGATAGATGAACATTTTTGGGGTACAAAGTGTTGCATTGTATATCAGACTTGTGAATGTGTATATTTGATGCACTTGTCTATCCCACACCATATTTGGTCTAAAAATTTAAAAAAAGTTATAACCATGCGTTTTTAAATGTATGTTTAGGCTGTTGGTCACTGACTGGTCACTGTTCCTTAAAAAAAACAATAAAACAATCATTCAATCATCTGGGGCAGGCAGACACACAGGTATGCAGAAGTGTGACAAGCAGACAAGAGGCCTGATTCAGATCCTATTGTATGTCAGAACGTGTGTGTGGTGGGGGGAGGGGGGGTGCATGTGACAGAGAGAGAGGAGAGAGAGAGAGAGAAAGATCCACCCTGTATTGTTACACTAGAGGCCAGCCAGAAATGAATGAAGCCACCTGACACAGATAAAAAACCTGTTTTTGAGTGTCACCACCTGTCACACCCGACACACAAAACAAGCCTTCCCTGACTGCAGGCCGGAACATACCGCACATAGCAGACATACATGAGGGGGACTTGATGTAACGCACCTTGCGAGGCATGTGACTCACAGGACTAAATAAAGTCATCATAAAGTCTCACTTCACTCAAGTATGCCAGATATTGTCTTTGTAATGGAACAGTGGTTTCCATTTGGAGCAGTGACAGTAAATATCACCTTCAGTAGGATGCGGATGTGTGGAGTGGCAACAACAGTAAGATTAAAAAAAATAAATAAATAAAATAGCATTGTCCAGAAGATTGTAAAGAGAAAGAAGACATTAAAAGGAGAAATTAGACATCAAAGAGAAGAAAACAAGTGAGACGAGAATAAGAAAGACAAACATGAAAAAGAGTAAAGGAGAAATGAGACATGACAAACAAAACATAATGAGAATGAGAGAATAGAAGAAATAATAGAACAGGTAAGAAACTGGATTCAAGAGAAAAAGGAGAGAAGGAATGAGTCATGCAAAAAGAGACATGAAAGACGGGAAGCATTGACAGAAACATGACAGATGAAAAGGAAACAAATAAAATGAGATATGAAAGGGAGAGAGAATGTGAGGCATGAAAAAGAGGAAAGAGAATAAATAACATGAAGAAAAGAGCAGCTGTAACAGGTTGGTTCACATAGCTGACATTCCTGCTCACATACGCACTTCTCTCTATCGGTGTCTCACTCTCTATATATCTACCCAATGGAAGAAGCAGAAAAGCGGCGGGGCAGATTTGAGGTGTGAGTCAGGTTGGAATTCATTAGCTTGAGTTAGCTGGTTTCCTAGGTGTAGCTGCAGGTTAGTAGCATCACATGCAGTACCTCTCTGTCTTATCACACTTTCACAGTAGACCGGCTAATTGGGGATAGTGGGTGTTGCAGTGTTGTGACAAGAACAGTGGTTATCCAATTTCCATCCAAAAATCTTTCTTTTCTATTGTCTCTTAATGGTGAACATGGGAAATAGAGTCTGGGAATATGGGAATATTCAATGCTATGACAAAGATTGCAGTATTATATTCAGGGCTAGATTAACCTGCAATGGGGCCAAAACTGAATTTTGCCTCGGGCTTAAATTTGCTTTAACCCCTACTGACTTTGTGACTTTGTGAGTTAGTGAGTGATGAAGTTACACCATTGCTCTTTCAAAATGAATAGATATGGATGTAAATACATACCGTAACTAGATTCTATGGGTATAGGCGCAGCCTTCTAAGCCCTCTTAGTCTACAGCTACTCAAAATATGGGCTCCACCTCAGCTCAGTGTAGAAATTGAGTTGAGATCTGGAGTTATGGTCTGTAAATAACGTTCATTGAATCACCGTGACATTGCACTAACAACAACTGTCTCTTCCGGGTAGACAACTGGCAGTTGATTTGAATTGCAGAGCAAAGTAAAATGACCAAATTTGATTATTTCTATCTGTGAGAAGTAGAGACAATAGCTACACAGAGAAAAGCTCTCCATGTGCCCAGACACATGAGGTGGAGTGCACAGTTACAGCATCCCAAATAACAACTCCAACAAAACACCTAAAAACTTGAGAGTCAAAAGTCAAAACGTATCACAGGTTATACTTTTTTATGTACTGTACCACTACTGGTAAGGCTCCATCACAAAATAATCATCTTTATTAAATTTAAGATTTTCATATTAATCAGTTTTCAAAATTGTAATTAGCAACTACATGTGTAAACTGTATGTGCAAAATCTGTTCCCTTAAGTTTCCCTTAGATTTCAGCTGCTTGAGGAATCTTGAGAAATCACAGTGACACACAAGTTATTCAATACTGACACACACACACACACACACACACACACACACACACACACACACACACACTGTGAAAGTTTTGGCTGGCTGTATGAGATCACGCTGTCAATCCAAGTCCTCCCTCTTCCAACTCTCCTTGCATTCCTACATTCCACCATCACTTGAGGGGGGGGGGCGTAATGGATAGAAAGAAAGGAGTGTGAACTTCAGCAGAAACTGTGGAAAAGCAGAAGAAAAAAAGAGAAAAGAAAAGAAAAAGAAAATATTTTGATTAAATAAAAACATATCTTCACGTTCTGCTGTCTCCTTCTCTTTGGAATGCATCCTTATCTGGAAGGCTTACATGTTGTTGGTAATTACAGCCTCTTACATAAGCATGTAGGGGTCCTGCCATGGTACACACACACACTGGCCCCAGTACGCGCTGGTACTGAAAATGATTAGGACGGGTTAGCACAGGGTATAAATCTGGAGGAGCAGGGGAGGAGGAAAAACTGAGCAAGAACTGAGGAAGAAAAGAGAGATTTGAAAAGCTCAAATAAAACACAGTGACGGTTGAACCATTTACCAGAAATCACGGTGAATCATCTTCATATGGAAAACTGAAAGTGTGACTGCAGGTAACAGCAGTCTGATTTCCTTTAATTCAATATGAAGATATTATTCCGTCAGTGTGATGAACAGAGATATGACCTAATTGCCGATGTTAGATATAATCCTGTGTACATCAGCGAGGATTCCTACTGTAAAGGTTTTTATGCTGAATATTATTTCTGTTGGTAGTTGTTGTAAAAAACAAAACTCAGGGAGTGGAGCAGATGTTTTGTTTCAAAATTCGACAAAAACACAGACACTGGGGCTACGTTCCTTGACCCCAAGGTAATTCTAGTCAAATGTGGATGAGACTTTAATGGAATTTTTGTATTTTTTTTGAGAGTGAGATGTTATAAAGCTAGATACAGAACACTGTTAGTATAGCTTAGTATAAAGACTGGAAACAAAGGTTTGGAAGCAGGTCATTTTTTAGACTTTTAGCTAGATCATGTTTAACCCATATACAACATGAAGTTTCATAACTAGATTCGGGAACAAAGATCAAACTGCGCTTGTGAGCCAATCAGATTTCAGCAAAAACGAGGAACAGTCCAAGTTGGGGAGAGGCCACTCATATCCCAATTAATATTAAATTTAGCTTAGCAATGTGTGACCGGTCTGAAATTAAAAAATAAAGTCTTTGACCACAAGCTGGTATGGCCTGGAATGGAGTCTGGCTGGTTTGGCCATTTCGGAGTCTTCCCAAACTTCCTGATGGCCAGCACACCCCTGGTATTCAGACTTACTTAGCTGAAGCACCTTTGACAGCAATTAAAGTCTCAAGTCTTCTTGGGTTTGACCTAAAAAGTTTTGTACACCTGGAGGTTGGATGGCGACCACTGGTGGACAGCCGCTTTCAAGTTTCTTCCAGACATAAACTAATCCATTCTTTCACCCAGATTCTTTGTCTTTATAATTGCTATCTTCATAATAACAAACAGCTGTTTCATATGTAGGTATGCGTCATTTCCCGTTTCACATTTCAAGTGTGGAGACCAGAGTTTTCCATTTATTTTGCCTTTCTTCTACCATTGCAATAATTAAATAGTCAAAATGTGCTTTTTACTCAGTGTTTCCCACAGGATTTGGAGAGAGTATAGTGGGTGTGTCGGAGGCCCGAGAGGGTCCCGTAAAGTAAATTACTTGTGTCCATTTACTTTTAATGGACACAAGAAAGTATAATACATAGTACATGTGTCCGTTTACTTTTAATGGACACATGTACTATGTATTATACTTTCTGTGAATATAATCCAATTAATCTTATTTGCATCTTGTACAGACACCTTATTTTGAAAACCGAATGTATTGTGTATCCCAGCGCTAAATTCATCAAGTCCAACCTAACTTGATAAATATCTTTTTTTTTTATTTTGTATCTGCTTCTCGTATTGCGCAACATGAAGTCTTAATAGCCTCTCTTCAGATAGCACACTCATACTGCAACACTTGTCTTTGTAAAGAGAAACTGACAGGATAAAGTCGCTAACCTGCCTGTCAGCTTGCACTGGTCGGTTTCAGTGGATTTACCATAAAAGCTTGAATACCTGTGCACTCCAAATTTAGGTCAGGCTAGCTTAATCGGCTTCTCAGAATGGAGTGACAGAAGCACTCAAAGCGGGTCAGAGAGTTTGTTGCCTTTTGTAAGAAGTCAGCCACAGATGCAGTGGATGTGCTAGGAGAAAATTCAGCAGAACATTGTCTGCAAAATGTGATTTTTTTTCTTTGGCCTTTGGACGTATTAGGCTGAACACAGAGAGTGTTCATGTTTTTGCTATTTTCGGCCTAATTTCGGTGGCTGAACATTCGATGCATCCCTAGCTTTAAGATTGCTCGTTGTTGAGGCATCCGTAGTTCTTTTCTTCAGTCTGTCATTTTTGGTTCATTGTCTGATTTTTTTTTTCTTTTTTTCTTTTTTGCTTAATTGTAGTGAGGCCATACTGAGGAAGGTGGTTGTATATGTATAATTAATAATCTTCTGTAGCTGCAAATGTCCATCACTGGAGAAGAAATTATTGTGGGTTTGGACATGATGTACTTCCAGTCGTGTGTACATTGACAGTATAAATGCACTTCACTTTGTAGCCTTCTGAAATTTAATACTTCTGTCATTCAACATTTGCATCATTATATAACATTTTTTCTGTATAGCCCAAAAATTTAACATGCTGTACAATTAACTGTCTACTTTTTACTGTCAGGCTATCAGCATTTTTACATAAGTACTTGAATGAGTAAAATTCCTTTTAAGTAAAAGTACTTTTACTTAATTAAAATATTATCCTACTCTTTCCAACTCTGAAATTAAAATATGAGAACAGAAATTTGGTGGGTGGCTGTTTTGTTCACTTATGGTATGGTGGTCAATTTGGGACCTGAAAGAAGGCTTAGGACAGCCTTGCAACATGCAGCATTACCGATAGCAATGATATCATGATATGTAATAAATATTAAGTAGCTTTCCAGTAGTTGTAAGTACAGTTGTGACAGCAGCAAAAGCTTCTAGGATAGCAGAGTAGCAAAACAGTGGCGTATTAATAAACTAGTAGCTTAGCACTATCAGCATTAAAAGCATACATTACAGCAAGACTTGTGTTATGTTAATCCGGTCATGTCCCGCCCCCTCTGTTTTGTCCTCCAGTCTCGTCAGGTTAGAGGAGGAGGACGGGTTACACTGGCAGCTCACATCCCATACTGGATTTACCGGACTCCACCTGTCGCGAGCGCTGTGTTTTTGTGTTTGTCGTAAGCGAATGATAACAGCGCGCTCTGACACGGCACAGCACGAGACACAAATACGGGAGCGAGAACTGGCTATTTTTAAATAAACCGGAGTGTCGGAGGAAAACAGAGAATTAACAGCCTTTATCACAGGCTCTCACTGAATTGTATTTTCTTTTACCCGAGGACAGAGGACGAAACAACCACCATAATTCGGTGGATGGTTTTATCCGCAGTGCCTCAGCCAACCAACCAACCGAGGATGTCAAGACAGCTGCAGCACCGGACGCCGTTAAAACTCACCGACAACGTGGTGGAGGTCAAGAGCAAAGTGAGTGGTAGGCTAATAGGGATGTCTGGTTGTTCAATATAGTGGCAGTGACAATATTTAGGGTCTGGTTGATGCTGTTACTCTGCCGGTTCACCGACAACACCGAAATAACCTTGTGCTGTAGTCCAGATAGGATACGTGGTGTCTCTTCTATTCGCTCTTCGACAAACAAGCGGACTCCTACGTTTCACCGTTCGACACGTGTAATTCAGGAAAAATATTCAGTATAAATGAAAAGCGAGAAGGGGGCAGCTGACAGGCGGCCTGGGTGCGCCTGCTGTACACCGTAGGCAGGCTACCAGACACGAGCCGTCGCTCCGTTTAATGTATTCCGTCCTCTGTGTCAAAACACCGAATCTGCTGTCCAGCCTCTGTAATCTCTCCATCTCTCTGTGTCTCACTGTCGCTTCAGTTTCATCCAATTACTTGTCCCATTGGGCTGCGTTACTGAAATACTGTAGTAGCCTATAGTATGACTTTTAGTGTTAGTATCAGAAGGCTATATCGGTGTTGACGTAGCTCCAGGCTACAGCAGGTGTTAAGGTCAGACTGTACTTCGTAAATACGCACTGTTGCCTGTTTTTAAATTACATTAGAGTATTTCTGTTTTAAAAGACCCATTTTTAACCAAATAATGTAACTTAATAAGGACAATGTTCATTACTTTCTATACATGGATAAGTTGTTGGAGGGTGACAGATAGGCTAACTGTGTTGACATCAAAGTAGTTTTATACATTCATTTTATATTTAATGTAATATCAAGGTAACACTTAAATAACTGTAGACAAAAGATGATATGCAGTCAGTATTGTGAATATATCGTGACACATGCCCACTTTCAGTTACTAATATTGCCAGAGCTTGAGTGATGTGCCTTGGAGTTAGTCTCAATCAGATAAAGCAAATATGTGCTTAAAAACATGATTTCCCCCTTGTTCCGACTTATATGCCAGCAATGTGAGGTAAACAGCTACAGCATTAAAATACCTGTTCCAGATTAATGCATTAATAATGTACCACAGCAGAAGGAAGTATTCTTCACAGAAAGCAGGCCTGCTTAAACATTTGAGTTGCACATTTTAATGACTTTTTTCCGTTACTGCTAAAAAGTGAGAATAGATGCAGCGTTAGATTTCTCTAGTGCTGTGGTTAAAATGCAACAGCTGTAAAAAAAAAAAAAATACAAAAAAATAAGACAGGTTCTTCAGTGGACAGCCTGTATGCAGATATCGTCAGCAAGTATGCAGGAGAGATCAAACTTGGCACTGTCCACTGTAGATTAATAACACATTTGTCATTTTTAAGCTGTAAAATAAAAGATGAAAGGGGCTCCTTATTCAAAGATTCTTTAAACTTTCAGAAAACCCTTGTTATTAATGTCACTGAACTGCAGTCAGCATCCTGTTGCTCTCCACTGGCACTCTGTAGGTATGAGCGAGTGTCATCATGGGCATCAGCAAAAACTGTGAACTGATAGACTGAACTCTGAAATGAAATTTGAATGCTGAAAAGTTACAATATTTTTTAGAATAACTTTACCATCTTTAAAGTGCTTTTTAAACCTTATTTTTGGGCAAAGCCATCAAACTTTTTTTTATCTAATTTTACTGCTGATTCTATTCATGCAGTTTTTATGTCCCAGTGAACAGTAAACCACTTGTGCCTCTCTCCCCAATTATCTAGATAGGGGCCTGGTCTTGTTAGTCCGTAACTGCCCGGAGGCTTTACCAAGATGGCTCCCAGGTGGAAGGAATTGCCTTTAAGGACTTGAGTTATACACAGGGGTCGAATTGGGACAGGACTGTCCGGGGCTGAGCCCTGGCACATAGACCTGCAGTGTGCAGTCTATGACAGAAATACACTCATCTACGCCGGAAAAGTGAGCGCAAGTACTGGATTAAGTGCAGCATACCTTAAGATGGTCACTGCCCACTGCATCTTCCGACCACCCAGCCAGAAGAGAGCCAGGATTAGAGCTAAACAAACCCATCTACCAGCCAGTCTGGAGGAATTAGTTATCTAACTAGCAATTTGTCTGCACTAGCAAGCCAGATAATATTAGCCAGCTAAAATCGCAATATCAATATTTTTCACATTCTCTGCAGTAATGTTAGCTTTGACTTTGGACGTTGTGCTGGACCTGTGTTGTGGTGGGTGCCAATCATTTGTTGATGCTGGCGGACTCCATTTCTAAGCTAATAGTGTTGCACACTATTGGCGCTGCAGGGGAGCAGAAGAGAAGGCTCTCTGGAGCGCATATATACACGTCACATTCTTTTCACGATCCTTTCCTCAGATTTTCATGGAAAAACCGTCCCAGAGAATTACATAGAATACATAGAAATCAGACCACTGGCTGTTATGGACAACTGACAAAGTCAAGGAATGTCTCATTTTTTACTTTCTGTTACAATTCAGAATAGGCCTGATTGGTTAATGCCTTAATTTGCTTTCCCATCAGGCTGTGTTTTCATGATAATCCAGGGTTGCCACTGTTCCATTGTAGCTTTAATAATGGCTCTATTCACTTGTGCACACCTACCATTTAGGCAATACTCCTGTTAAGCCTTTTACATAATTACATAAACCTACCTTTTACCTATAATAATCCATTTGACTAGATGGAAGTATTTCCAGTATTTTAATTACCAGTATGCATCTCACCACCCAAAATAACATGTTTACTGTCTTGGTACAATCACACCTTGCCAAAACAATTATAGGAATGTCTCTGCACTAACATGTTATTATTGTTAACATAATTGTTGTTACATCCCACCATCCAGGGTCTCTGGATGAGGAGGTTGGGTAGTCCAGAGGGAGTTCAGTCATGTAGAGCGAAGAAGTTTAGAATGGAACTGTGTGAATCAAATAGAATAGAGAATATACCTTAAAGGAAGCTATGGACCTATTTTGAAAGAGCATGGTGCATAGTGGAATACTTTGACAGTGCACACAGTATCCTTTAAATTGTAGACTGTATGTGGAGCTCCAGAGAACAATAGACGTGTTGCTGACTATTAACATACAGTATGGAAAAAATGACTGATGACTTTCTGATGTAGCCATGATCATGGATTTTAAGTTTCGGTGACACTGTAATAAGGGCAGATATATAATGACGCAGTGTAGTGGTGTACTGAGAAGTTTCCAGTGAGTACGCCATGGCAGAACAACATCACACTGGGCTTATGTGTGAGCCACATCACCCGGCCATTACTATAATGTTCTTCTTTACAGACGGGCACATTGCAACCTATGCATACTGTACTACTGACCAAATTATCAGTTGTAAATACAGGGCCTTAAGGCTGCTGCGAGAAGCCTGGACGATGTAATTGATGACATCAACATCCACAATGCGTCAACGTTAACATTTTAAACTGACGCAAGTTTTCATTGTTCATTGTTGTTTAATTTCACTTTAAAATTTTTAAAATATGGGCTGTAGCACACGTATACTTCAGACCCTGATGTCACTGTATTGTCATGTATTCCACCTTAATTACATCCAGATGAGCAATGCAACAAAGCTCACCTACATGATGTTTGTTCTCTGTACTGAAAAAAAGCATACCGCAGCGAGTATGTATAGGTATAAATGAAAAAAATTAGTGATAATGTTAGTTGTATATTTGAACATGAATAACTGGTGAAATTTTCTGTACTTTACTTATTGGTAAATATCAAAGATATTTAGAAATATTAAAAAAGTTATTCATATGACAAAAATATTAATAAAGATGCTGGGCATAACCATGGAACCAGGGACCAATAATGTTAATAGCAGTCTCAAAACCCAGCTATAAATGCCAATAAAATTTAAACACCCCGTGGGAATAGATTGCAGTCACTGCAATCTATTCCGGCAGCCATCTGGAGCCATCTAACATTTCGCCCCCAGAATATGTTAAAATAGGACCCAGGTTTAAAAATACCAAAATTATCCTTTAGGCAAGAGCTAGGGACCGAAATGGAGGGCACACTCAACCTGTCCTCACCACGAAAGCGTGGGGCACAACTGGCGTTAGGCTACATGCTATCTTTGGGTTCCAGATTTTTATGTGTGTGGATGTGCGTAAGGGGCGTAAACAAGAAAACAGTCTTGTTTCTTGACCTTCACCTAGGCTTTACATGCAGGCCGCTTCTTTGTTTCCCATAAAGAGAGGTACCAACAGTACACTGTAGAAATAAAGATCATTTATTTCCAATATCGTGGAATCCTATTTGCAGCCCTACAGTATTTCCAAACGTGTTTTACATTTCCTCGCAGTAAATATTTTCATAGAGAAACAATTTTAACTTGACAATAAACCATTTGTCTGAACTGTACTCCTGATCAATACTGGATACTGGTGAGAGCTATTTCATTATTACATTGCATGCGTTACATTTATTTGGTAGACCCTATTCTTTTTAGACACTAATTTCCAAAGCTACTTTGTTTTTCCCAACTCAATCATGCTGTGGTTTGAGATTCAGTGTCTTGCTGTGCACTTCGACATGTTGGCCAGAGGAGGTTCTGGGGTTTTTCCAGCAACCTCTTGCTGTAGTTTATTTGTCCAGGATCAGTAGATATCCCTCTCTGAGATTCCTTACTTCAGGAAAATGATGGTAAATGGACTTCACCCTGGACAGTTTATTTCTTCAGTAGAAAGCAGTCCGCATAAAAAAAGAAAGTGCAGTCTTTGGATTATTTATTCACCTCTATTGTAGTAGGCAATGACTATAGGAAGAGACGTTGCTGTTGAAATTTTCATTACTGTTTGTTTATTTGTCTGTCGGTCAACAGAATTATGGAAAATCTACTATTTCCATCGATAAATATAAATATGCATATAAAAAATTCAAATGTCTTCAAATCCTCTATTAAAACAGGATATTAGGCGATTTGACAGCCTCTACATGCTGCTGAACACAAAGTGAAAGTGGGTTGTAGCATATCCTTCCAAAACATAATCTGA
>JAPMOB010203354.1:0-15522 GCA_029875015.1 Lepomis gibbosus
ACTTAAGGTCCACTTACTAACTTTAAGCCAAATCTCAATGTCTTCAATAGCTTTTGGAGTTTTCACCGCAAGTCAAGTGAACCTTGTGTTAAGATTATTTTGTACAAAATGTGCCTACCGTAATATTCAGTGATTCATTTTAATACACAAATATGTGCCATCATTTAAAAAAAGTGCACTTTTACTTGTATACTGAATAAATATTTTAATTATATAACAAATGTTATGTAAAACAGTAATTAATTATTTGTATATGTCATTTGCAATAGACTGACATTTGTTATTGTTGCATTCAGTTTATTTTCTCAACTAATTTTCAAATATGATATTGACTATAGTTTTGACCCTCTATCCCCGTGCTTATACTTCCTATAACTACAGGGTCCACTCAGCTAACGTATCTTTCTGCGTAAATACTGATTTGCTTGCTACATTAACGTATCCAGATATCCTACGTATACGTTGTTCGTGCATAGCTCGGTTACGACACTTCCCAACCAACGTGGGCTGTGGATGTGGCAGCACCGCCGGTCCGCCTGTCTGACTACGTGTCTCCTGGTCTGCTGCAGTGCTTTCCCAATTGCAGTTGTGGTTGGTTTTCTAGGTTTCCACGCTGTCAGGTAAGGAGTCATTTTGTACAAAATGTCTTTTTCATTTGTCGGAAATAGCCGCAACGCTAGACAGTGAGTTAGCTCACATTAGCTAATGCTAGCCAACGTCAGCTAACCCCAGGTACGTTTTCACAACACAAGACACTCAGCTAGCTACAATCTGTTAGCCTTATTGATCTAACATGCAAACTTCAATGGTTTCACATATGTTTGAGTTTACTTGTGTGAACAGCACGTAGCCCCTGTATTTTTTTAAGCTTGTACATGTTTAAGCTAACTAATCCAAACAACAAACATCATGTTCACTGGGTCAGTGTGTCAAGTTCAAGTACCAGCACAATGCTGATAACCTCATGGCACATGATGCAACAAAGAAAATAATGTTCAAATGAATGATGGTAAATGTCACTGTGAGTTAATGTCCAGCCATACAGCCTTTCCTATCATATAAAAAGCTGCTTATCTCAGATGAGGTTATTGCACTGTTAGAGTAACCTGGCACCGCTCTGTCTGTTCATCATAGCTGTCCCCAAGTGTCTGTGCCATGTTTGCCAGACTGGCCTTGTGCTCTCACCTGCCATCCATCCGGCAGTCAAATGTCTGTCCAGTCTCCATCAGAACGTTTTCACAGGTTAAATGTAAGTAACCAGCAAGTTTCATTGTCATGCCTAAAGGGGACACTCTCAGTGCATGCTGATGTGTAATACAATGTGACTTTGTTATTCTCTGCAGTCTTGCGTTCACGTCCCCATGGGAAGTCTTTTGCCCACCGCAGTGAGTTAAAGCAGGCCAAACGCATTGTAGTGAAGCTGGGGAGTGCTGTGGTGACACGAGATGAGTGCGGTCTGGCACTAGGACGACTGGCTTCGATAGTAGAGCAGGTAACAGCACATTAATGTTGTTGATACGGACAAGAGAGGATGATAGCTGTGTGAGAATAATATTATGTGGGCTCATGGAAGACTTAAAAACATAGTGGACTGATGAGTGATCTTTGTGTGTCTTGTCAGGTGGCCATGCTGCAGAATCAAGGCAGGGAGATGATGATTGTCACCAGTGGTGCTGTGGCGTTTGGGAAGCAGAGACTGAGACATGAGATCCTGCTGTCTCAGAGCGTCAGACAGGCTTTGCATTCTGGACAGAACCAACTCAAAGAGATGGTGAAAAACAATCTTGCAATTCTCTGGCATGTTTAGTCCACTCTTTGAGAAATGCTTGTGTTCATAGCTGTGTTAACTTGAATGAAATCTCTCTGTTTTCCAGTCAGTTCCAGTTTTGGAGGCAAGGGCATGTGCAGCTGCGGGACAGAGCGGTCTGATGGCGTTGTATGAAGCTATGTTCACCCAGTACAGCACCTGCACTGCACAAGTGCGTACTCGAGTTTTCTCACAGAATAAAACGCTGACGGCATATTAGTTGAATGTCATGTAATTGTCTCTACATTTCTGTCCACTTCTGTAGATTCTGGTCACCAACTTGGATTTTCATGATGAGCAGAAGCGTCGCAACCTGAACAGTACTCTCCATGAACTGCTCCGGATGAACATAGTTCCTATCATCAACACCAATGATGCTGTTGTTCCGCCCCCTGTTCCTAGCAGTGACTTGCAGGGGGTAAATGTGGGTACTGTGTGCAGGGCATGTCGGGAATGCTACGTGTGGCCCTGAATCGTGATGGTGGATTGCTTTAATCATGCATAGACCTTCCTCATCAATATATAACTTTTTGGTTAAAGGCTGCTTTGAATGTTCTCTACTAACTCATAGTATGGTGGTGTTTTTTGCCATTTTATTGTGCACAGACCTGCATGTGCTATCTCTTTTTTAAAAAGAGGTAAACATATTTACTTTGCAACTGAATGGGACTGGGAGGCTTTTGTTGGATGGAAGCAACTGAAAAGTTATTTAAGATACAGTCATTTTCCTTTTGGCTTAATGAAATGTCTTTGTATTTCAGGTAATAAGCATCAAAGATAATGACAGCTTGGCTGCACGGCTGGCTGTTGAAATGAAGGCAGACCTCCTTATTGCCCTGTCTGATGTTGAAGGTACAGAAATAACCACTAACTTAGATTAATCAGATTATTAATCAGAAGATTAATCATGATTTACTTAGCATATATGCTAGAAATCTATTGGGCTATTGTACACCATGGAGAATAGTGGATCTAGTTTTTTTTTTTATTTTTAGGTTTTCCATACTAGAGACTAGGTGTGGGGGGAAAAAGTAGATTCATACAGGCAAATTCAAGTCAGCAGTGATCAGTGAGTGAGCAGATCAGGAATGATCAACAGGTCAGAGTCTTGATGATGGAGCGTACTTTTTTCTTATCTTTACTATATGTAATTATTTCAAAGAGAACAATTGTGGCCAATGAGCCAATATATTTTCTGCATTTATACACATAATGCAGTTTGTCTCACTAAAATAGGAGAAAATAGAACTAAATTAATCAGTTTATTTTATTCATGTATTATTACAAATACGCTGTTTTTAATAGTAGCAGTTAGTCACACACTAAGAAAAAATAGATAGTATAGAAATCCAAAATGGTTCCTCGTTAATCGTTTTATGGTCACATCATAGTCCTCTGAATTGGAATCGAAACATGAGGTGCCTAGAGATTCACACCACAACTAGAGACTAAGAGTCGGGGTATCTTAGCATCAGCTGCTCTGATATTGACCATTCTTCTTTTTAATCTCCCCTGTGAGTCCCCCTGCTTTATGGAAGTGTAATGCTTAATCGGTGGAGTACTAACAGTTAATCCGGAAGAAGCATTCTGTGTACTGTCTGGCCTCTTGGTCAGGTATTTCTTGATCAACATAAATCAATATCACTGTGAGTTCTTTAGTTCTGTGAAGGATTAAAAAGACAAAAAAATCTATTCCACAGGCTTGTACGACAGTCCCCCAGGAACAGATGATGCCAAGCTCATTGATATATTCTATCCTGGAGACCAGCAGTCAATCACATTTGGCACTAAGTCTAGAGTCGGTATTGGTGGGATGGAAGCCAAGGTCAGCATTGTATTTTTTATTTATACCTTTACCCATCCAGAAAAAAAAAATCATTGAGATTTAAATTTTTCTTTCAAGAGTGTCCTGGCCAAGACAGGCAGCAGCGCAATTAACAATGTTGCAGACTTAAAAACCTTTTACATAAAACACAACAATTTACAATGGGAATAAATAATCAAGCATGACCCTCGATGTTGATGTTATCTCAAAGTGTCAACAATACTTGGTTAAATGAGGGGAAAGTTGGATTATACTCACTCATGTTGTCTGAATCAGGTGAAAGCAGCCCTTTGGGCACTACAGGGTGGGACGTCAGTTGTCATTGCCAACGGCACAAATCCTAAAGTCACAGGCCACGTCATCACAGACATTGTGGACGGGAAGAAAGTTGGCACCTTCTTCTCTGAAGTGAAACCTGCAGGTACTGGGTACAAACATCTGGAAAAGAATATTTCACCCACTTGTTGTGTTTGTGTTTTTAATATTTGATGCATGTATTATTTACACCACCAGGTCCAACTGTGGAGCAGCAGACAGAGATGGCCCGGCACGCAGGCAGGGCTCTGTCCTCCCTGCACCCTGAACAGGTGAGTTTTTTGCTTCAGTGTGGTCTAACTAAGTGAAGTAGTATAAGAGCGCCAAATTGTTCTCAAGCCTGATTGCAGTAGATCGATATTACACAGTAGAATGGCAATCATTGGAATTTATTTACCACTGATAAATTAAATACCATCTGCAGACCTCCTTTTATCATTGATAAATTACTTTAAATGACAAGATTACAATAAGGAAGTCATTTGTCTTTCTAGAGAGGGGAGATCATCTGCTGTCTTGCTGAGCTGCTTACAGAGAAGAAAGATGAGATTCTTAGTGCCAACAAGAGAGACATGGAGCTAGCAACAACATCAGGTACAGAGCCACAGAGAAGACACACTTATCACTGTACTGCACAGCTGCATGGAGTCGTTGACTCAAATGACATCCTCTGTAGCACTTCCACTGAGGGAAACTGGCATATGAAGGAGATTTGTGCAGCGCAGGGAGTAGTAAGACCTGTTCTTTAACTGGATGTGCAAAGTTCTCAGTCCTGCTTTACAATGCCACTGCTTGATGAAAGCGAAAGTATTTTCTCTATGTGGATTTGTAGAGTATTGCGTTGTCAGTGTTATTCATTTATTATATTTCCTCATAGGGCGTCTCTCCCAGCCTCTGATTGATCGCCTGAGTCTGTCAACTGCTAAGCTGAACAGCCTTGCCATTGGCCTCCGTCAACTTGCCGTGTCCTCTAGAGACAGCGTGGGTCGAGTGCTGAGGAGGACCAGGGTCGCCAACAACCTAGAGCTGGAGCAGATCACTGTCCCCATTGGTGTCCTGCTGGTCATCTTTGAGTCACGTCCTGATTGTCTACCACAGGTCAGTCAGCCCCAACGCTGAGCCTTACTTACTCACCATCAGCTGCTGCACTGGGAGACTATTTTCCCTTTTTTTTCATTAAAAGTAAAACTAACATTCATTTAATGTTGTGTTTCAGGTGGCCGCTCTTGCCATTGCCAGTGGAAATGCTTTGCTACTGAAGGGGGGTAAAGAAGCTTCTAACACCAATAAAATTCTGCATCAACTCACTCAGGAAGCACTTTCCATTCATGGGGTGGCAGATGCCATTCAGCTGGTAAAAACTGAAAGCATTACCTTATTAACAGTAAGTTTCTACATGATTACAATACAAACTCAGATATTCTGTGATATGCTAAAGATTAACCTTGACATGTAGGTGAGCACACGGGAAGAAGTTGAGGATCTGTGCAGACTAGACAAGATGATTGACCTGATCATTCCAAGGGGCTCGTCCCAGCTGGTACGGAACATCCAAAGGGCAGCTAAGGGAATTCCTGTGCTGGGCCACAGCGAGGGCGTCTGTCACGTCTACGTTGACAGCGATGCCAGCATAGAAAAAGCTATTGCCGTTGGTATGTGATTCCACTGTGTACACTAGCTGTGAAGGCTGAATTTTGTGCAGTGTTTTAAAAAGTTGTTGAAATCAGAAATAACCTGGTTTTCATATTTCATTTGAGTGCACCTAGCAGTTGAAAGTGATTTTACATGTTGCCCAAGAGTTGTGGTTGGTAACTTCTTTGCGTAACCCAGAACGGCTGAATGAATATACTAACATGTGTTTCATTCTAGTCAGAGACTCCAAATGTGACTACCCAGCGGCCTGCAATGCCATGGAGACCCTCCTTATTCACAGAGATTTGCTGCGAACTCCTATATTTGACCAGATCATTGATATGCTAAGAACAGAACATGTAAGAAAACATGCACAAGTATTACACATAGCATTACACATAGCATTACACTGTATGGCTAAGTAGCTTTTTACATTATGATGAAGTTTTGAGTAACAGAAACAAGAACAAACTTTCTGGAGAGGCAGTTTGGTACTTAATTCAGGTCAATAGTATATCATACAGCAAGTAGAATTGCTTTTGCTAATTTGAGTTTGATTATTTCATTATTGATAAATCATTGCTTTCTCTCAGGTGAAAATCCATGCAGGTCCCCGGTTTGCATCCTATTTAACTTTCAGCCCATCTGAGGTGAAGTCTCTGAGGACCGAGTACGGGGACCTGGAGTGCTGCATTGAGGTGGTAGACAGCATGCAGGATGCTGTGGACCACATCCACAAATACGGCAGCTCCCACACTGATGTCATTGTTACAGAAAACGAGGAGACAGCTGAACAGTTTCTGCAGCAGGTGGACAGTGCCTGTGTATTCTGGAACTCCAGCTCTCGTTTTGCAGATGGCTACCGCTTTGGCCTAGGTATGTACAGTATCAGGCATGGTATATATGGATCTATATAAATTCATCCTTTTGTAAATGCATTTGACCTACTACTATCTTGAAAATGGAGCAGAAGAGTTAATTTTGCTTATTTTGCAGGAGCTGAGGTTGGCATCAGTACGGCACGGATACATGCCAGAGGTCCTGTGGGTTTGGAAGGGCTTCTGACCACCAAATGGGTCCTTCGAGGTGAAGGGCACACTGTGGCTGACTTCTCTGAGCAAGGCAGTATGAAATACCTTCATGAAAACATCCCAGTCCCCCAGGGAAGCTTTAGTTAGGTGCCAAACCAAAGAGCCATCAACAGGAGTCAAGATAACTGATGTATACAGAGTTTATTTAAAGTTTTGTGTCTGTCAGCGGCACTTTTTTAGCTTCATCACCCGTGTAAATCCACTATGTTGTTGAAGGAAACTTGTGTGCAGAGAGAACAGAGGCTACATTCGCCGGACATCCATTTATATAAATACAAATCTCTTGAGTAAGTGATTGTCTGTTACATGACAGGTGAGAGGGAAATGTATTCTGGTGAAAAGAAAAACACATTACTAACTCTGTTATGTGTATGTGACAGCTGAAACATAAAGTGTACACAGACAAAGCGATTTCCTCTGTAAGGTCATTTTCATCATGGCAGAAAAAATGAATCATTGGTCCGTCTGTGATTTTCTAACTTATTTTTCTAGTACAAACTCTCCCTTGGTCTTTTTGTAATTTACTGTAAGTGTTTGGGCAGGACCTTGGTTCAGATTTATTTTGCTGTCCTTCCTGTTTGCATAGGTGATTTAATAAATATGCTGTACAGTTCTTTAATCATGGTGATGTGTCTTATCTGTCACAAAAGTTATACTGTAAAATCATAAAATCCCATGTTTCAATTGCATTTAGTGTATAGGCTGATTTTAGTTATTACACAATTTTAATCAGAGTGTAAATGGGAGGTTTTTAATGTGCAGTAATGCAAACATCAAACTGTCCAACAGATCACTCTTTTTGCACCATGTTCCACTCTTAAATATTTGCCACCCTTGCAAGGGGACATACAATTGCTTAATTCAGTAATGCACAATGACTTTAGACATATGTTAACAGTACAGTGGTTAATTTAATTCTTGAAAATGCATACGTTGTAATTAAACCAAATGATATTTACAAACACAAAGGTTTTAAAGCCAGTTATGAGAAGGTTGGACGTTAACTACTTTTCTCAGAGCTACCACTCGTCTCCTGCTGGTGACGTGTAGTGTATGTGGGCGTGGTTTGACATCCAGCAGAATTTGCCCGGACACCGGGCAGGCTGCGCTGTCATTCGTCTCGATATTAAAGATGGCAGGAAACAAGTCTTACACTATAGTAGAATATTTCGGCGGGGATGACGGGTACCGCTGTGGTTACTGTAAAAACGAAAAGGGAAACTTTTCTCATGGTAAGTGTCTCCTCAAGTATCGAAGAAACATGGCGAGTTGGTGTAGCTGAACTGGCTTTATGCTAACGACCTACCTCCGTCTACTTGCTGGAATTGTATCCGTTTGAGGGCTGGCTAATGTTATAATAAGTTATATTGCTGTACTTGCATTTCAAGGCCACCAACGTTACATTGTACTGGGTGCACACATTAGTAAGCGTTCACCAAACGTTTTAGTAGGATAGTGTAGAGCTTATTAACTCAGTGTTTAGCTCTTAGCATCTTGCAGCCCAACTGTGGAAAACAAACCAAGGTTGTTGCAAAAAAATGAGTTAAAATAATTAAGGAAGGATGGGCTGCGTTAACGTTAAGTTACTATTCAGGTAGGCGATAATGTTATAACGTTACAAACACTAAACACTAACGCTCTAACATTAGCAGCTTAGCAGTAGACCTGTTAACATCTCTACTAGCATCAAGCTAGCTAACGAGCAGAGCTGGACCCGGGACGACTCTCAAGAGAAAGTGCAGCTTTCTCTCTCTCATTTGCTCTGTCAATGCGTTGACACTGAAACTAGAGGCCTTTACGTGTCAGGTAAAAAGACGTCTAGTACACCACGAGGTATAAACGTCTATTCACGTATGTATTCACATATTTTGCTCTGATGTTCTGTAAGAGTACATGGACACGAATGAATGGTGCATTAGCTAGTAGCCAAGTTATAGCACTTTCTTATAGTTTTAGTGTTGCCTAAGTGACTGCCGTAGTCTTTTTAGTCTTCAGGAGATATTAAAGCACTCTGTCCAGCTGCAGTGGAAATCCTTTCTCCCTGATCCAGTTTTGAGGGGTGGCCCACTTCCAAGTGAACCCTGGATTGGTTTGTTTAGTGATAGTATAAAGAAACAAGGGCACACAAAAAAGCCACCACTTTTTGCTTAGCATATCACGTCAAATGCCTAATCACAATTTATGTATAAATGACTAAATTGTTTGTTTACATTCCAGAATTGCACAATTACATTGGTTTGATTATTAAAAAATGGCTGTTTGTTATATGGCAATCGTGGTCATTGTGAAACTAGTAAGAAGAAGTGAAAGCTCTAAGGCTTTGTTGTGTCTTGGACCGCTATAAACCAGGATGAAGCCTTTCCACCCACTGCCTGCTTTATAACTGTGTACTTAATGAAACGTAAGGGGAGATTTTCACATTAGGTTAATTCAGGGGTAGAGTTTTATAAGCCCACAAGACTCCTGCAGTGCCAGGAACATTTCCTTCCATGAATATGTTCACAGGAAGGGTGACATGGCAGGTAACTGTTTCACATGCCATAAACATTTATAAACAATTTCTTGAACGTGAAAGTGCACAATTAAGTGGAGCTTAAAGGGCATTACAAGATGCCGTACTGTATCTTGTGTCGAGAGGCTGGCATTTAAAGGCAGCCAGTGTTGTTTTAGAAGTTCTGACTTTTATATAGAACTATAAAAATAAGCTGTGTAAGAAGATGGGAAGGGATTTTTTTTCTCTCTAGGACAGAATGGTGTCATTCAGTGGAGGTGAGCAGGCATGAGGCAGGTTTACTATAAATAGGGTTCAGGCAGTTCCTAATGCAGTCAGTGAATGATTGGGCTCAGAGCCCGCAGACAGGAGCTGTTGTAAACTAAGATAAGAGTGGTGGATATGTTACATAATGTGGGCATGTCAGGTACGGCGGAAGGAAGATTTCCTGTGTAAATCTTGTAAATGTTAAGTAAACGTGTTAAACAGTTACAGGTTGCGGGTGCTGATAAGGTTAAATTCAAATGCACTGAGTTTAACTATAGCAAGGAACCCACTATTTCAGGCTACTGATTATTTTCAGGCTACAACAACAAAAATCTACCACTACTGATTTTCAAGTTGTTCTTCGTCTATAATTTACCATGTTATATTTTTCCTGAGGCGCTCTTCTGTGTTGTGCTGTTAACTTTTCCAAGCAGGTGCTCAATAAGATATTATTTTCCACAATGGGATTGGTAAAGTGATGTTATCAACAGTGTTCTTACATGAAAAGCAAACGCAAACCCGCAGTACAGACTACACCATCTGCCCTCCTCTGTGTTACTGTCATGCCTCAGTGGAGGCAAATGGATCAGGTGTGAACGATGGAAAGGCACTCCTGTTGTGCCATGATGACTGCAGCTGTTGCACTCACATCGAACCCACCTGGCATGTCATTTGTACTCTAGATTTATTACTTTTTTAAACTTTGGACTTCCTGCATAACTAGTTATCAAGAAACAAGGAAGCTAAAATGATTTTGGCTTTTGTGTTATTTAATTGGCCCTGTCTTGTCCTTCACCACATTTACCACACCACATGCTTTTAGGATGGTGTAACTTCATATTAAATATATCATACTTTATTTATAATTCATTTGGAACCCACTCAATGCTTTTGAAGATATATTAAAATTAGTGTTCCATACTCAAATTTTTAACATTTCAACTTGACAGCTCTGTGTAATTGCTGAGGTCATAAGAATTTTAGGCCATGAAGATGGGGTCTTAGGGTAGGTCTCCACCGAGATCACTTTCTAAATGTATGGTGAGGCCATGCATTTGTGGTATTTAAACATAAATCCCTGATGATGTTAAATTATAGATATATGTATTATGTTTGGTGGATTTCACTCTTATTCATACCAGTGTTATCACTGGAAAATACAAGAATGTCTCCTTTTATTATGTAAGCTTTTTTCTCATGTAATAATCTACTTAACACTGACTTGTATTGCTAAGCAAGTCTAAAAGAAAACCTGCAGTCTTGCAACTGTATCTGCAGGCTTTAGAACTAGCTCCAGTCATTTCCGGTTTTGCTGTTGTGGTGTCACTCTGTTGGATCATCACACTGTGTTGTCTCTGTGGAATCTGGCTACACAACATTCTCCTGGGACATAGAACTTTGTACTCCGTTGCAAACTTAGTGTGTGTTGTGTGAACTGGTATACAGTGAATTCCCTCGGTTGTTTCTGATGTAACCTGATAGCGGTCTTCTTATAGAGACTTAGTTTTTGGTGTGTGTGCACGTGCAAACTGTGTACATGGTTGCAGAAGAGAAGGTCAGAAGTTAAAACAGGGAGCTTCGACCTCATTTCTGGGAAGTAAGATCCAAGCTGCTGTGGACACAAACAATATGTTTGTATGTTACCATTGGGGGCTTAAAGCACTGTGGGAATGTACTTTGGGGGACATTGTGATTTAAGATGGAAAATGTGGACTGCCCAGGTTTTTGACGAGCCACTTGTTATTTGTATACATAGCTATTTCAGGCTTAAAAGTCTTAGTGTAGTTTAGCTTCATTTAATTTGGTTCTGAAAAAAAGCCAGGCTAGTTCAAGATCTTGACCCTAACCCTAACCTTGACTGTTTTCTAAAATAATTTCCTTCAAGTTAGGCATTAGAGCGTGTGATCTGATGGATGTTTCTTTCCATTTCAAAAGTATAGTAAAATCATATCAAATCAATTAATAGTAGTAGTAGTAATAGTAATAACTTTATTTGTATAGC
Source organism: Lepomis gibbosus (assembly GCA_029875015.1). Taxonomy (NCBI): domain Eukaryota; kingdom Metazoa; phylum Chordata; class Actinopteri; order Centrarchiformes; family Centrarchidae; genus Lepomis; species Lepomis gibbosus. The sequence continues at coordinate 11,431 of JAPMOB010203354.1, forward strand.
ACCTTTTAAAAAGAGTTTACAAAGTGCTTTGACAGACAAACCAAAAGCCAAATACTAATACAACAGATGGCAAAACAAGATTAAGGTAAAAAAAGAAAGAATATAAGGCCTAATGAAAATGCAATATGAATACAAACATAACTTAGACTTTGAACTGGCTCATATGGAGTCAACAATTAGCTGTAGCTTGGAACCAGAGCCATAAAAGTGATCAGCAAAATCTTAAAACCAATCTCAAACAGACTGAGAGCCAAAGCAGAGAAGCCAGGATTGGGGTGATGTAATGTCATCTGTTAAAATCAGTAGCCTAGCTGCTGCATTTTGATTTAGTTGGAGGCAAGACAGTGACTTTTGGTTTATGCCAGAAAAGAGCGAGTGACAGTAGGGAAGTCTGGAGAAGATAAGTGCATGAATGACTTTTTCCTGGCCAGAGTGTGAGAACATGGTTTTATTCTGGAGATTGTTCTGATTTGAAGGAAGCAGGACTGGATAACAAATTAAATGTTGTAATGTTATGATTTGCCTTTTTCTACAGGGATGTGGTCGCACACCATGACTGTACAGGACTACCAAGACCTCATAGACCGAGGATGGAGAAGGTGAAGTAGCTGTCTCCTACCTTCAGTCTCTGCTTACATGCATATGGACCTTTTTAAAATGTTGTCATTAATGTAGTTTCAGAAATATCATTTTCGATATTTCAAATATTTGGTAATGTAATTTAGTAATAGTTATCAATTTGTTCCTTTTCAGAAGTGGGAAATATGTCTATAAGCCCATAATGAACAAGACATGCTGTCCACAGTATACCATCAGGTATGCTATTTTACCCATTCCTGTTTTTCCTGTGATTCATGCTTCATGCAACACATGAGGACGAGCCATGGTAGTCTGATAAATTAAATCACCCATTCAATATTTGTATAACAGCATGAACATATACAGATATATGTTGTTCTAACCTTTATTTTTGTGCTCTCTGTCAAGATGTCATGCACTGAAATTCCAGCCTTCCAAATCCAACAAGAAAATCCTGAAGAAGATCAGCAAATTCATTTCCAAAGGGGAATTACCAAAAGGACAGGATGATGGTGGGAGCGTATTTGTTTTTATATAATAGTTATTAATGCATGTGTGTTGTCTGACACATTTTTCTGTCTGTTTTAATAGAAATAGGTGTGTATGTATTTTGACGGTATTGTATGACAGTATTGAAAGTCATACCATCAGGATTTCAAAATACCTTGGTGTACTGTTATATGGTGATACCGCCCAAACCTACTCTATAGTACACATTATCTGATGTAAGCAATATTGATTTTGTGCATTGCAGGGGAGCCAATGGAATCGGTGTGTGAAGAAGCAGGTCCTCTGGAACCAAGTAAAGTGGAGCGTGCTGCTGTCACAGACATTCAGAAGGAATTAGCAGAGTGTCCTGCTCTCACAGAAGTTCAGAAGGAGGTAGAGGAAGCGACACCTACCGTCCCAGAAACATCAAGAAAGGATCCAGCATCTGTCCCAGACCAGAGAACAACAGCAACGGCTCCTAAGCCAGGTAAGAAATCTGATTCCCTTTCAAATGGCTGATAGCACTCATCAACAGTGACTCATAGTGGTGTATAACATATTTGTATTTCTACTAGTTTATTTAATTATTTCATTTTAATTCTACTTGATCCTCCACCTTATTTTACTGTTTACTCACTACTTGAATCTGCTTGCGTTCTCTCTCTGGACTTCTCTTTCCCCCACACTCACACACCTACACCTGCGGTGTCTCACTAACACACCGTCTCCCTGTGTGTGTAGCCTACGTTTTGTGAAGTCGCAGCATTTTAAAAAACTCACCCGCAATCCGTCTTCACGGTGTCAGGTGCGCTGCAAGTGGATCGAAAACAACGTGGTACTGAATGACATCTGCAGTGGTGTGTTCACTGTCGCTCCGTGCTTGTAAAATTCTGCCAAATCTACTTGATAACATTTCTCTCTCTGTGCTTCTCTGCAGAATGCTAAAATGGGTCGACAAATGTACTTTGGTCGCTGTAAATAAACCTATGTGGCCCACCCATGTACAGTATATGTGGGGAAACAATATATTTAAAGTTAGGGCAAGCTGTTGGCATGTATTTCGTAAATAGTACACCACGAGGTATAAACTGAACTGTGGATTTGGAGAATCGTTTCACCCCTACCTATTACTGTTATTTTCCTTAATCAAAACAGCGTGTCATGTATTTTTGTTTATTAAAACAACAACTTGAACACACAAATCATGAATGTAAAACTACAGCTACTAGTTAATTGAAATTTTTTAGTCTTTTTGGAATATCTTTGACTCTTTCACTCTTGACCATCAGTCGTGTTCGGCTGTGGGAAATTATAATGTGCATTTTCACAATTTTCTTACATTTTTATGAACAATACAGTTTCAATCAAATTTTCATAATCGTCAGATTAATCAATCATGAAATCATGAAAATAATCATTAGTTGCAGTGGTACATGAATCCATTGCCTTGGATAGCATATGCCTAATGTATGCTTGTTCATGCAGCCTTAGTGTGAAAGTGACATTACAGCTGCTGCATACATCAGCCAGCTAATGAGTCGTTAGGGCAAAGAAAAAGGCTATAAGAGACGGATGGATATTTTTTGTCAGTGTACTTTTACTCACAAAATCATGTAGTTAGAAGTATTTCATTATAGCATGTATAAAAGGCAAATTAATGTACTGTAACAGGTTAATCCTGGAACTGAGTAGCCACTTAAAACTATTCAACTAGCCAGCTGTTTTTTACACTGGACTCCTCAATGATCACACACTTTCTTGTACCCAGCAGTTATTGGCATCTCTGTGTTGCTGCTGTAATTTATGTTGCTCTTGTTCTGATATCTGTTGTCTCTCAAAACGTTGTTTGTTGCTGTTTTCTGTTTTTAGTATTTATTTTACATATCTGGTATTCTTTGAAACTGCAGTAGGGACGACTTTAAAAGTAGTGACAGTTGCTTTAATGATGATTTAGAACAATCAGTTTGTAAGTAAGACTGCCACTGTGGTGTTCAAGAATAGATAAAGCACCATTGCTTGCCAGCGGGTGTCACTGTTCACCTTGTCATAGACTTGCTCCTCTGTGCAGCAGCTTGGTGAATGAGGCTGGTGCTTCTCTGTGTTTTTAAGGAGTGTGACTGGTTGGGGCTTATCTGTCATGTTCTCCTCTGTCCTCTCCAGTACAGGATATCCTCACAGCCAGCTCACAGTAATGAATAAATAACACTCGCGGTGAAGAGATAATAAACTCTTATTAAACACAGGAAGCAGCACTTCTAAAAACTGTTCATGTTTCATGCCTCAAACACTTTTTCCCCTTCTAACATCTAACTATTAGAAGCTCCATGCTTATTAATCAAAAGGCAAGGATGTACAATGGACAGTGCAGGAAAGTGTGGCATTGGCACATCCAGATGCAGACAGAAACATACAGAGAAAACTTTCAGCTGTGCCAGTGTTTTTCTACTCTTACACCTGTGTCAGCACCGCACTCCTCTTCCTCACACTGTCAGAAATAACAAGCCTTTTCAGGAGACTGGCAGAGAGGAAGTACGAAGGATTTACTATGTTGGGCCATGTTTAATCTCCACTCCCCCCTTATTCATCTCCAACAGAAAACACCTGGACATATCTTTCCTCTAGTTTTGCAACTGGAGCGCTTTATAGCTTTGGACAGGTTCCAGGTCTAACTTGAGAAAACATGGCTCCCCATCTGCCATTTGGCATATGCAAAGTCAGAGGCAAACAGATGCAGGATTATGTATGGAGTGTTGCGTTGCAAAGCTGTGCTTTAAGGGAATCACAATAGTGAAACCTGTGTACATGTATTCTTTATTCCAGTTTGAAGTTAAGTCTTTTATCTATTCAGTCGACAGTATTGCAGTAAAATCCAGGGAGCTAGAGAAATGTAAGCTGAAACTGTTAACAAAATATTGATTTAAAATTATGTGCCTGTGCAAATTATGGCTATAGTTAAACAGTGGCATGATTGATGATGGCCCAAATTTGTTGATCTGTGTGAGAAGCAGTATACTGTATTGTAGG
>JAPMOB010203358.1:0-11694 GCA_029875015.1 Lepomis gibbosus
CACACACACACACACACACACACACACACACACACACACCACAACTCTCTCTCTCTCTCTCCCTCTCTCTCTCTCTCTCTCTAAGGCAGAGAACAGAGGGAGAAAACTCCAGCATCATCTGCCTGTGTCGAATGCATACCAAGCAAGGAAATGTTTGTCTTGTCTGGTATCTGCTGATTATGTGGAAAAACACGGGATTGGAAGCGCAGGATCCAAAATATTCCCGGTATGATGTTTCCACAGCAACTGTTTCCCTGCTTGTTAACAAAAATACAAATACTACAAATTTTCTGTCTGAGAAATAAAAAATTCTCTGCCCTTTGCTTTATGTGAAGTGCAAACATGGTTGTGACATTAATGACCCCTATTTACTTCCTATATTTACACATTTAAAGCCATGTGCACATTTGGACAAATATTATGGCCTCACACCAAACCAACCTTTAAGATAAAGTACAGATGCTTTTATAATAAAAAGTAAATTTATAATGAGATGTAACAAACTGCATGACCTCGTGCCAACTTGTGGCTCGTTGATGGAGGAAGCTGATTGTGGATTTAGGGATGTCATGACTGCGTTTACTTACACTTTTTAACCTATCAACAGAAAAAAAAAATTACTAAAAAAGGTGCTACTTTAATTCATAAAAGCAGAGTGGGTTGTCCAGGAGTGTCTCTGTCAAGCATATATCTGTGACACCCATTGTTCATAACTTTAGCCAGAATTCACGTGCCTCTTCCACAGACTGTATATAAGAAATGGACGTGATGTCACCCATTGGTTTGAGGACTGCCGTTTTGAAGCCTCGAGTTTGGCCGATAGGGCGCCGCCATGTCAAGTTTTTGCAACCAGGAAGCGCCCGGGAGTGACAATATGGCAGAGCTAATGGCCGAGAAGAAGACTTGAAACTAGCGACTGAGACCATAAACTCATCAGGAAAGTGTTTACCAGGGTAATTATTCAGCTGAGAAGTAGAAACATTTCCCCATTATTTCTAATGGAGCCGGACTTCTTTTTGCAACCACAAGACTCGCCCCCTGCTGGATTTTCATATTGTAGACAGGAAGCTGCCCGCTTGGCCTCTTCCCACTTCTTCTCTGAAAGCAGACAGTTGAAAGCACCAGAAAAGGCTAGCAAGTGGAGCCCTGATTATTTTCATACTGCCCATATCTTTGCTAAACACGTTTTTTTTATTATCACATGCTTTTCCAGGAGAGATGAGGTTATCATGTCGTATTAGTAGCTACAACAGCCTGGCTATGCTGGTTTGCTAACTGTTGCTATCTAGCTATATTAGCTAACATGTCGCCTATTTGCTAGACACATAATTAGCAGGAGGAGAACATGTAAAAGTATAACAGTCAGAACAACAAACTGGTGTGATGAGAGGCAGGAGGCCTCATCAACAACAAAGTCACATATCCAAATTCTGAAGCCTTGAAGCCATTAATTCACAATTTAAACTGGGGTTTTGCTCAAAACGTTATACAAATAATCTTTGTTCCAGTCAGACCATTGAGGCATATGGATTAGTATCATAATTTCAGTAGGGTTTGGCAGCACATACAGCAACATATGGCTAGTTTCCAAGGATCAGGTTTAGATTTTCGTTGTTTGGCTGACACTAATATAGAGTGAATTCCCAACCTAGAAGGGAAACCAATGATGTAGAGCTCATATTGTAGGTCTGATGTTACAGCACCATCGCAGACTGTAAAACAAATTCCAGTTTCTCTACTGAAAGTAAATACAAAGCAATAATGGAATAAAATATGTAAAAAACTGCCGGCTGCAAATCAGATCCAAACACAAACTGACAGTAGCAGGTGCTGCCATGTGATTTTGCTATGGATTTAGCTGAGTAAAAAAAAGTAACAGTAAATTGTTGAGTCAGTAATGCAGCGCTGCTTCCCATGGACTCTGATTAAATCACCATCTCCCTAAAAGGCTCAGCAGTGTTTGGGTTTTGGTTGAAATCCTTTGTTTGGATGTTGGCTGCTTACACTATAACCAGTTTTGTTGTTTAATGACAACAGTGTAAGTCTGAGTCAATGTTGACATGTAAGCTTTTTATAACAGACTCTGGAACAACAGCTATATATGCGTTTCTTCACATCAACATGTAGTAAACAGATTTAGAGGCAATATGTTATTAAGAAAGCAGTACAGGTGGAATATTATTTGTTTTGTACGGTAGTGTATAGTGGGTTTTTAGACCTATTTTCCCCTAAAACAACTGCCTGTTGCATCCAACATCAACGGTATGAGAGGCGTGAGAGTGAACCACAACAGCTCCAGGTTGGACAGATTAATTGGATGATTAATTGCTGTAGGTTTAGCACTACTAAAAGTCTAGCTGTTTATTTCTTTATTTTTGTAATAAATAAAAATTGTTAAAAAATAAATGTAAATGTAAAAATTCCTCACTGGAAAGATTCTTCACAGGGAGAAAAGGAGACCTACAAACTAACTTCTCATTGGAAGGTTAAAAATGAAGCTATGCAACTATGGGGGAAAAAATCTAAAGTCCAAGCTATTCTTTCCTTCTGAGAGAAAAAAAAGCAAAACAATATTTTTAGTTAGTATTATTTTTGCTGAATAGCACTTTGTGTCACATTGCGATGGAATAAGGGAACAGGGAAATCCCACAAAGGCAGGTGAAGGCAACAGAGCATGTATTTCTATTATTTATTTACAAAATAGAGTAGTAAACGGGACTGTAGGCAGACAGGTTTAGGTCTGTCTGGGAAAGTGGATTTTTAAAATACATTGCTAGCGACTGGTTTGAACCAAGCGCTGAGCTCAGTTTCTTTCAGGCAAGAGTCGCTAAGGTTGCACTTTCCCACAGCTGAAGAATAAATCCGTTGTACAATCCAAATTATAATGTAAACAAGCAAATTATATGTAAACTAGCGAAAGAAAGAACTACAACACCACGGGAGTTTTACTCCATGGTGTTGTAGTTCTTTCTTCTAAAACATTCTAAAGCGATGTGGGAGCATTTCAATGAGGTAATGTTACATGGATGTTGGAAAATTATGACCGGTTTAAAACTATTTAAGACCTACAACAAAAACTTCAGCGAATTTGTGCGACTTTTTAAGGCCTTAAATTTTGATTTTGAAATTTAAGACTTTTTTTAAAGACTTTTTTTAAGACCCAGCGGAAACCCTGGAAAATGCTTGATTTGATTTTTAATAGGTAGACCATGACCCAACAACAACAGGAATAAGGGTCCGATCTCGTGCATTACTGAGGAAGGAATAGTCTTTTTAGCGTTTGTTACATCACATCATGATGCATTTCGGGGCACTTTAGGAGAAAGGACACTTGCTGTTGTCTGCCTGATAGTGAAGGTGAACAGAGCTGCAAAGCTGTATGGCTGTTTCTCTTAAAACTTTTGTTTCTTTTGGCAATCACTGATCTTAATATTTTTCTTTTGAATGTATTCTCTCTGCTTATCCTTACCCATCTATGCCTCACAGAAGTAGTCTTGCTTGTAAGGAACCTTGTCTGTGTGAAATGTGTGATAAAAATAACGTTTTATTGCTACCCGGTGCAGTAGGACAGTACACCAGGCACTTAATAGCTATGCCGAAGCAGTCTGGGATTCCGTGTCCTATTCAAGGACAACTCAACAATAGATGCTGAGGGAGGAAGGAAGCGTCCCTCCTTACTGACCTTGGTATTCAACCCAGCAATCTTACAGTCATAAAACTATTTCCCCAAACTCGAGTCTGCTGTTGTTTATTGATAAAACAAAAAACAATTCTATGGTGTATACTAGGCAGTTGTAGCCACTGGAGCTACAGGGTGTCTTAACAATCATGAGTGATCACTGGAGTCCCAGTACAGGAGTATATACTGGTTGTATCAGATTGTTGGGGGTCATCTTGGCCAGGGAGCCAAAATAAAGACCACCTAAGGCAGGAGGTGATTAGTGGTCATAGCCAGCAGCAGGGGGTTCCTAAAATGGCATGACTGCAGATACTGCGACTGTTTCCTCCTTGACCCTCAGCTTCCTCAACACCTCCTACCTGCACACTCATGCGTACCTGTACCCATACCCAGAGAGCTAACTGCACTAATACACATGCAAACAAAGTGCTTTGTGATGCCATGTGACCTTAACAAGCATTCTCCTTGTGTCAGACCTCTTATTGACTCGACCTTCGTCTGTGAATGACCAACTTAACAGTTGGCACTCTGACTGGTATGTTGGCTTTTTATCTGTGAGACTGTGTGTGTGTTATGCGAGTTGTGGGTTGGTGGCAGGTAAACTGGTTGGATGGGACAGTTTTTTTTACAGTAGGGCCTTTTCCACTGTGGTAACTTAATCCGTAGCCTTTGTCACGGGTTCTGCTTTTGTTTCCACTGTTCTCTGCGAACTTTGGAGGTGTATTGAAAAGTATAAAAAGGCCTGTATGCGGGTGGAGAGTTGGCCATTTGCTTGTTTGGCTGTCTTGTATGTCAAGTAGCTGTCTGTGTGCCTGGCTCACTCTTTGACAGCTGACTGGTTGGTAAAGCAGTGGCTACCTGAATGCTTGGCAGCGAGCTGGTTGATTTCTTGACTTTTATCTGCTCAGAGCTGAACTTCTTCAACTCCAAAAATGCAAGATGGATGCAACTCAAAGTCCCCTTAGTTACTGAAAAAAGTCACTCTTCCCTGCTAAGTACACACCAGCGTGATTACGGCTCTCAGGCAAATATCCACGTCCATATAGCTGCAAGGGTCTGCATGACAGAAATGTTGGAAGCTCCCATGCAGATGACCGTCTGCTGTTCAAAATTTGACCGCATGCACTGTACAATGACTGCAGACATCTAAAGCGGTGTTTTCAGAACTGCCCACAGTATGTATGCGCGGATGTCTATTTTAAAGTATATTACGGATATTATCTTGTTTACCCTGACTAGCTGGTTGGTTATCTGGTAACCTTGCTGAGTGTCATGTTAGGAGCTGGTTTTACTTGACTGATGAACTGCATGGGTTGATAGTTATTAGCTATTTGGATTATTGACTTGAAGTGAGGCTAATTGGTTTGCTGACTGGTTGCCATGTTTGCCGGCTAATGTTGTGGTGCACTGGCATTCTGGGTCGTTATGTTGGTGGCTGGCTGGTTCGCACTGTGTGTAAGTACACGAGTGGGTGGGTGTGGGGTTGGCAGCTTGTTGTTTGCTGGTTGACAAACTGATTGAATAGATGGTTTGATGATTTGACAGCTATCTGTAGTGTTAGAAGTGATCGGAGAGAGACGGAGAGAGAGATGGCTGTTCGTGGTTGCAGTGATGCAGTTTGACATGTGGAACATTAAGCATATTAATCCAGTGCACTGCAGCCCTGTCACCATGCATCTGTCTACTCTGCTGACACCGGCTGTGTGTGTGTGAGAGCATGTGTGAAGAGTGCCGTCCTACAAGTGTGTGCAGCTTTGTGTTTGTCTGCGTGGGTGTGCACACAAAAATGCCAGCAACATTTGCACATGCGTGTGTGTGTGCTTTTATGGGAATGCTTTCTAAATCAGTTCCACCACTGCCACTGAGTTTGCAATGCACACCATACTTGGCAATCTCAGAAATAAAACAGACATATTCTCTCCCGCTCTCTCACGCACAAACTATATCCTTTTATTGTCATTGCCCCTGTCTTTGTTAACGCATCCATTTCATGAGTCATACACATGGCAGAGCCAACATTTGCCAATGTCTTGCTTCTTCTGCTTGTATTTGCATTTCTGTAAATCAAGGATTTAAATACATATAAAGACATACAGAATGATGAAACCTGATCCTAAGAGACTGATTGTATGCGGCTGCTTTAGTTGTTATCATAACCGATTAACAGACGTGATAGCCAAAGGAATGAATAGCCCATAAGAGACTTATCCTTTAAGATCTTTAGTTCCAAAATACAGCTGTCTTCTGAGGAGCCATCTTTGTTTTTGCATTACTAGGTGATCATTTTCTAGTACATGTTGCAACATTCTGCTAAGCACATTAGAGAACAGAATGTAACGTGTGTGTTCACTGCAGAGACCTGGGCGTAAAAGGCAGGAATGGCAGTCACTGGGTTTATATGTATGTCATGCAGTAAAATGGTTTGACCTCCTCCCTTTCAGTAGTGAAACGTGTCATTTATCTGCTGCTGGTTAAGGAATAAAAAACCATCCCAGAGGCCGTTGATCAGGCAGCTGTGTGAGTCAAGGCCAGCAGAAGAACATCTTATTGACAAAATCACTTACGTTCCCTCACCCTGTCTCTTCCAAATTGATATACTGGGATCCTTCAGCTCCTCTGCCCTTTCTTCTCGCCTTCCAACCTATTACCTCTCCTCCATCTGCCAGTTTCTACATTGACAGGGACTTTATGGGTTCAGTGATAAACGTGACCTCCTCTCTTTCTCCTTTTCTTTCTTCTTTATGTTCTGCATCACTGTTTTCTCCTATTTTCTCCTCTCTGCTTAATTTTACTTTTGACCACAGAGTCCTTCAACTCCCCTTACCCCCACTCATTTTCTATCCTCACCTCGTCTTCATTCTCCTCTTCCATTTCTCCTGTCCATATTAATCCCCTTACTCCTAATCTCCATCACCTTCTTCTTTAGCCTCCATCTCCTCCTCTTAATATTTATCTTTCTTTCTTCCTCTTGCTCCTCTTCACATTTCCTGCCCAATTCTACCCTCTGCTCCACCGCCATATCCTTTACTGTATCTTCCAATCCTCCTTTTCCCCCCTCTAAGACAGATAGCGAGTTATCCTTTTTTTATTTCAGGTTTTTTTTTACAACTCATGTGGATGTGGAGCTTGGAGATGACTCGAATAGAGGAAGGTCACGGCGTGTACAAGATTGCACGTGACGAATCATGTGAGACTGTCATCACCAGAAAAACAAAAGTCATTTGTTCAAATTCGTTTTCCTGACCCAACCTTTTATGTGTGTAAATATTGTCTCAGTAAAAATGGCTGCATTTGCTTATGTTGTGTATGTATACATATGTTTTATTGCAGCAAAACCTAATAAGTAGGTAGGAGTGGATGGTTTGGCGTAGAAATTGTGTGGGATATTTTTTAATTAGAGGAAACGTAGAAAAAATACAATGCTACTGAGAATGCAGACCAACAAGGATTTATTTGTTGGATTCTTAAATCTGGGTTCTTAGTTTTAAACTTGAACTTAGTCTTAAGATAATTCCAGACAGTGTGCTCACATTTGATTCATCATCCCTATCTCATTGTGCATAACGTTCACCACAGGCTTGGGCGCATATGTATTCCAAACCTCTACATAAAGCAGGAAAATCAAGTCAAGTCTAGCTTTGCTTAGATATAAAACCATTTTCACATTAAAGTAAGGATTGTAAATAAGTACTTATATGTAGTTTTCGGCACAAGTCATACCTGTTATCAAAATTGATTGTTTTATAAATGACGATCTGCAATAAAAAGAGACATTAAGAGTGACATGAATGCGAGTTGAACTAGATGACACTGACATAGTATGAATGTGTCAATGTGAAAGTGTCGGTTGAACATGTCAGAATTTCCTAAGGAATTAATCAGGTACATAATTTATATTTGTATGTACAAATTTGTGTTTCGTGTGCATGCACTGGTGAATCCCAGTGTCATCAGCACACTCTAAATTTAATGACAACAGTCATTCGATATGTGTGAGAGCATGCCTAAACTGCATGACATCTTCTGGCAGTAATATCTTCTGGAGCGTGGACGGGTTGTTTGAAGCACTGTGGATCAGTTTACTGAGAGCGTGAGAGTCATTTTCTAACCTATTTATCCTGGGGGAGTTATATTCACACAGTCGTAAAAAAAAAATGACACACTGCCGTTTCTTCTCTACACCTTCTGGTCTCCAAATACCTCCACAACCTCCAGCATGAAATTCACTGTTGATGCTCCTCTCACGTGAATTTTGCTACATCCTATAGAGTTATGAAATGGCAAGGCAGCTGGTAGTATTTTTGATTGGTTTCATTTTGATTGGTTGCCAACCTCAAGAAGGTGGATCTAATGTAATATGAGCGGGTCTGAGGGCAGATGTCAGGGGGGACGAGAGTACATTTACTCATTCAGCTGACGCTTTTATCCAAAGCGACTTATGTCAGAGCGACTTATGCTATTTATGTCAGAGGTCGCACGCCTCTGGAGCAACTAGGGGTTAAGTGTCTTGCTCAGGGACACAATGGTGGATGGGTCAAAGTGGGAATTGAACCCGGGTCTCTCACACCAAAGGCTTGTGTCTTATCCACTGCTCCTAATGACACCTGAGACCTGCAGATGAAATATAAAGAGAAAAGTTTCACACATTATGGACACTAAGGGCCCTCCCCTTTGAATGATCTATATTTGACGGTCTAAAGTGCATTTGGGGTCCAACTCCACTTTTGTTAAACAGCACATGGTCTAGGTGAAAAGTAAGCTGCAAAGCACAAAGCGGTTGCATTTAGTCTCAATTAAATACAGATGTGTCTCGGGGGTAACATGAATTATTCCACTGTTTCATCTCTCACTCCTTTTAAAAGCCAGCTGTGTCTGCACCTGTCGCATTGTTATTGAAATGGCGGATTAGTGGGCGTTATAAAAAACATCAATTGATTTTTTAAAAAGTGTGATGCAGACTCTTAGTGGGGGTGCTCATGTGGATGAGTGAGAGAGACGGGGTGTGAGATTATGTACAGAAAAGCTTTCTTTGAACGTGAACCTTATTGTTGAATCGTTAAAATGTAAGAACTTCAATGGAGTCTCTTGTCTCCTCTATGAAATGTCTGCATCCTCACTGCGCTGCATTGTTATAATATGATGCTTTGTTTCTGCGTCTCTTCCAGGTGATTTCTTTATTGTGTGTTTTATTGATGTGGGAGTGTTTTCTTTACCAATTTGATGACTTTAGAGGCTGCTGTCAGTAAAAATGTTTCCTACATGCAGCAGTGTCACAACAAATATCCTGGGACATTTGAGCAGAAACACTAAAATCTGTAGTTATAAACTTGACAGGAAACTTCCCAAACAGAACCAAACTTTTAGCTTCTGAAATATATTTTTTAGACAGCTCTGATGGAGTCAGGGTTTATCGAGCAGACGGCTGCTAAACCTCAGAGAACAAAAACAACAAATGTACATTTACAAACAATATCTGTGTCTTACCTTTGCTGTCCCAAATAATCTGTGTTGTTTACATGATCCAAGCTCCGATAGTGCCCCGCCATCTTGAAAACTTCCCAGCTGCTTTCATTCGCGTTTTTTTCTCCCCCTGCCAGTTTCAACAAGTCCCGCCCAAATGTGGTGTGATTGGCTAGTACTCGATGACACTACTGATAGAAGATAATGGTAAAATAACGTGAATGTAAATGTTTTAAATCTTTATATCTACCGAGGAATTGCAAAAAAGATATCCATGATTGTAAATTTACAAATATGAAGCCTTGCTTTTTTGCTTTTATTAAAGAGTTCAAACAAAAAAATTTCCTCAGTTCGACAGTCTCTAAAGCGGAAAGGAATTAAAACTGTAACAGCATGTATTGTATTTAAATATTATAATTCCATCATATCTTACCCCCCCAGCGCTAAACCCTTTTGATCTTGTTGTAATGTTATACTTGTTTTGTTGTACTATTGTTTTGTTAGCAAGTCGGTAAGTTACAAACAACAGTGGGTGTAAGCTACGTAGGTAAAGAGTCCATTCTGGGTTGTTGCAAAACACCTCTACAGCTTGCGACCGTGGCCTGAGACATGCGAAGAGTCCCAGACTACCCCTAGTGACAGAGGTGGGCTGTCGGACTTCGGCTCAGTCCAGCATGGTTAGCGGTTCAATGTAGAGCTAGCATTCGTACACAAGGGCCGAGTGCAAGTACTAGCCAATCAAAGCACAGTAGGGCGGGACTTGTCGAAACTCTGCCAGGAAAAAAAAACAAGTTCGATTCGAACACATGGTCTTTGTCGCCATCTTGCGGCTGACTCGTAGTACTGACACTGACAAGCAATATAAAATAATAATAATAATAAGTTTTATTTATATAGCGCCTTTCCAGAGCTCAAGGTTGCTTTACATGGTACATTTATAATACATTTAAACACTAACACACAACTTACAATCACATAGGATAGCCTACATATAGTCATGTTTAAGCGAAATACATGTTAAATAGTTATGTTTTTAACTGTGTCTTGAATGCAGTCACAGATGAAATATTTTGAAGTGAAAGGGGCAGTGAATTCCATAATTTTGGCGCATTTACACTAAATGACCTTCCACCTACTGTAGACAACCGAAAACGAGGGATGGACAATAAAATGACATCTAAGTAGGTCAGATACTAGCAATGACACTTTGCGTTGCTTTTTAACACAACCTATGTGGTAACGGTCATCCCTTAAGTATTTTGATTTAGTTTCTGTCTGCATGTTTTTGTTAACCCAAATCAGGGGGGGGGGGCAAACAGGTCAAGTCACAATGGCAGCGCCTCTAGTGTTCAAACTAAGAAGTGCAATGACAGTGCTTGCTAGTAGTTGTTAAAGATGACAGCGACATCTAGTGTTTAAACTAGGATGTGTAATGTACACACAGTGCAGGTTATCAGGATTAAGATCCAGCACCCCACATAAATATTGGTTTCAAGACAGGTGAGGACTCCAGGCCAGCCTGCCAAACACTCCTGGGTGATTTATCTATATATCAGGTTTATGGTATGATCATCAGTTTTGATGATTTTAAGTTTGTTTCTGAGAAATCATGTTTGAGAAATCTTATGAATAACAGGCGTCTACAAATAGGATGCCCATGAGCCTCAGCTGCGATTGCTATGCAGAAGAAGCCAGTCGGAGACTTGAATAAGAGCCAATTCAAAGCAAATTCAGAACATTTGTTGGTCAGAATTGTAAACACTGCATCAGAGTTAATGAATATATTTTACATTGACCCAGAAACGTAAAGCAAATTTTTAAAAATGTATAAATGATCTATCAGATATCTACACTTGTAAGCTTGGTCATCGCATGTTTCTTCCTAAAACGCTAATTGGGAGTTGTAGTTAACTTACTATATATCCACAGTATTGTGTAATTTTCACCAAAGGACCAGATCTTTCCTAACACAGCTGGTCATCTGTTACTGATGATTTCACTGGGAGAGTTTTATCCTCATCTAAGCCTTAGAGAGGATCCAAGGAAGTGATGGACAGATCAATACCAAAGCTATCATAAAGATAAGATTTGGGTCTTTTTTAGAAAGCATGGTTATTCATTGAAGAGGGATTGATTTTAGAAATAGACTCTGCGTTTTTTCTTTCATGTGTCGTGCAAATCAATTATTTACTCTTCCACATGCTGATAAATTGCTACATCCATTCTTAGTGTCAAAGACGTGCTGTCAATGATACAATACCTTGCTGCAGTGTTGCCTTTGACACCAAATATCCTCACATAACACGGGCATTAAAATAGAAGAATCCAATTACTAAAGACCAGTAAGGTATTTATTGTATATTTCATGATCGCTGCATTCATACAAAAAATGTATGCAACTAATCCCAGAGGAAAATTTTACTGCTCAAAGCTTGCTTTTCTATAGCTCAGGAGACAAATTTGAGATTCTCATCAAAGCCTTATTTTAATCTCTATTTTGTCTAAAATGTTTCTCATATGTTTCTCCTAAAATTCACTAGGAGCAATAGGTGAGA
>JAPMOB010203372.1:0-11970 GCA_029875015.1 Lepomis gibbosus
CCCCATGGTAGTGCGAGTCTTCAGAGTCAGGAAGTTACTGGAGCTACAATCTAAACTGGTAAACATCTTGCTCATTTGATGCACTCTAGAGCCATTTATCAAAGCTTTTTAATGATAGTATTTCCTTACTCTGTGTGACACTCTATTCAGTGATTAATTGCAAGATGTTTTTTTTCTACACTGTGCTTTATTCCAATGAACAGTTATCACTTTCTACATTGGTTATTGTTGTATTCTGCGTTATTAGGCAACATAAATCAAAAATGGAGATTTAGAGATTTCAAAATATGTCACGTTAATAATTGGTCTTGTTTCCACAGGGAAGACAGCCGTTCCTCTTGAACCTACTGTCACTTTACAAAGTGTTTTGCCCCGAACTGGTGACACTCTCTATTCCATCTCGAATGAGGGTTTGTACATGGACTGTGCAGTTAATGTTAATTCTGCTGTTTATAATACCATATGATTACCATCTGTAGAGCTTCAAAGGAATTGCAAGTTTTTCTGTTTTCTCACAGAGTGGGTTTAGAAACCACAACTCCCCCTGGAAATCAGCGTTGATTGCTGTCCAGAAGAGGACCGGTTCCCAGGTTGCCTCCAGCATCAGCCTGGCATTCACAATTAAAGATAAGGCCACCTCTAGGAAAAGGGTATGGAAGTCCATTTAAGTTGTCAGATGCACTGCTTACTGTGTTTGCAATCCCTCCTGCTACACTGCAGTTACTGCTGCTGCTTGTCAATCATTTCACTTTTTCATCAACTCCACCTCCACCACTCCAGCATTCACCTAAAGGCTCTCTAGGTTTTCTCCATGGTTAAAACTTTATCACTCTGCTCTCTCATTGTACCAAATGCTAAAGTATGATTGCAGGGAGTGACATGGTCAGAAGATAATGACCAGATTTATGAAGTATATATTTGTAATTTATCTGTTCATGATTTTAGCATTTATTAATTTCAGGAAATAAAAACAATTGCTCGTCTAGGCTTGCCTTTAATTATGTTCTTGTGTTACTGTGCTTGCTCTCTCAGAAACACTGCCACCTGGAATTTCCAGCATTGAGCTCTGTAGTCAATAAACAGGCTCAGACTGAGCAGTCCTCCAGCAGAAAGGTGGTTCCCCTGGTGCAGATCCACTCCTTTGCTCAGCTGCTGGAAAATATGCACCATATAGAGGTAATTTCTCCTAGGACAAATCTCTGAGTTCTGCATCTGTGGTGTTCTGACACAGGGGCCGCCCCTGTCCCTTTACTGTCTCGCTTCTCTGTCTTTCCCTCTTTCTGCTCCCACCTACCTCAGCTTCCACAGTTCAGATGTTAGTCCCAGAGCCCCAACACACCTGGACTGGGAACAGGTGGACTATCATTTAAGCATTAAAGTGAAGATCATTAATCATTTAAGCCACATAATTAAATGTGTGCCAGTTTTTCCCATGACATTAAGATGCGCAACCATAGTTTTTTAAAATTGTGATATATTCTCAGAGCCACATGGAGGCGCTGTGTCACTTTCATAATTTTATTCCTGCACCAGGCCTAACAACTCTGTCCTAGAAGAACCACAGCAGAGGTGTCCTAGGCTGTAATTTGTTTATTAGATTAGAGCATAAACCAAGCTTCATGAGCACAGTGCTTATCATTTGTTTTTTATATTGGCCATTGTTCTTTTTTACAGATATCATCAGTGGTTTATCTATTCTTTATGAGTAATGGAAGCAGAAGACCTGAGATGAGGTGTATCTGAGTAATGACTTAGACAAAGTTTCACAGCAGTTGGCCATTTGAACAGGGCCTCTCCATAAATGTCTATTTGCTCTGCAGATTCAGTGTCCTGATAAACTAATATAAGTCATTTTAAATGGCTTGCAGACTTTTATGCGTCATGCTACATAAATTCACCCTTTTCACCGCCTGCAAAGCCAACGTGAGCAATAAGGCTTTTGGACGGCGATATCACCAGCTGTGTTTATTGCCAAGAAAGCTCTAGTTTGCGCTGTATGAGGAAAGACAAGCGAGTACAGTCAGTCACACTCAGCAAAGGCACTGACAAAGGATCATTGATTATTTCTGTCATTGCCTGCAGTCCTGTTGTCAGAAGCTGAATGGCGCTTTCTCAGTTTAATGATACAGTTGCTCCATAATTATTGAAGAACTGAGCTGTGTCCATTCACAGTCTGTCTTCTCCTCATTCTAATTTATTTATTATACTGACAAAGTCCCCATATTGGGAGGCAGCTGTTCGTACACAATAAGGGACTGTATAAACTATCCAGTGTGATGGAAGAAACGTCCCAGTGCTAGAATTATGTGGATTACTGGGTATTGAAGTATTAGCCTGGAAGCGGATTGCTGGCCCACTCAATGAAAACAAGTATAGTTTTTTCTTATTCTGTAGCAGGTAAGCTGTTTGAGTTGAAACGGACTGATCATGCACAGCAGCTTTATGTTTGTGTTTTTTGTTGTTACGATGTTTGACTCTGAGAGTACGGTTACTTGGCAGTATGATTTTTTTTCCTTGCATTTTTGGATGCTTGATTATTTTAGCCTCTGTGTCACACTTTCTTGCATGTGTTTCCCATTTCTTCATTTTAACTCCACCAGCTGCCCGCTCAGATGGGCTCACTGCTGGGCTCCAGTCTGGCACTGCAGTACCTGGACTGTGTACAGGATGAGTCTGCCCTCCTTCGCCTCAACTTCTGGCTAGGCTACGCTCTCCACGAAGGTAAGGGAGGGGAGAAGCAACGACCAAACTGTGGTGACATCTTGAATCAGGAACATTCATCCAAAGCAAAGCTGACCTGGAGTTGAACCCTAACACATTACCTAGTTGGCATATCAAAGGGATTTTTTCAGAGAAGGGTTTAAAAGAGCCTGTGGGGCGGCCTCACTGTGTGAAGATACAGCCAGTATGTTTTCTTTTTATTCCCTTGTCTTTTTCACTCACTAAATACCCTATTTGCTATTTTTGTTAAGAATTTTTGTTCTGCGGCGATGGAGGAGCCTCCCAGAATTCAGAAGAAGCTCTGCAGTTTTTGAACAAGTTGCTGTCTACACAGCACTTTCTCCAGGTGAGCCTCACATTTCAGGCCCTGATAGCTACCTCCCACCTGTCATTCACTATTTTCCTACTTTCCTGTATGTATTCATTAACCTGCAGCCACATGCTCAGGGCTTGGGTTTCATTAACAGTCAAACGATGAATCCACAAGGTTTTTCAATTTGTCACATATCTCCAACAGGAGGGCTTTTCCAGTTCAGAGGCTTTTCTCTACAAATTCCTCACAGTTTGGGATGGTTCCCTCCTCCGCCCACAGATCCTTGGCCTGCTGAGCAACATTCCTGTCATCCCAAGTTCCCGTGAGTTGAGCTTTCATCCTCCACCACTTCCATGGGCTGTGTCTATCTCCATATTTAGTATTTAATCTTTACATCTATCTCCGTCAAATATACATACACACACAACTGATTTCCTCCCCAGCCTTGCTCTCTACCTGAATAAAATTGCAGCAATGTTCTGATGTCAGCGACACCTTCCATATTGTGCTATATCCTAGGGATTGCAGTTTATATAGCTGGTACAAACTGTGGGCTTTTGTCTTCCCATCTTCAGAAATTGGACGTCTTCTGTTTGAGCCCCTCACGCAGCTGTTCTTCACATCCTCACTGTTTTTCAAGGTAGGCTTTCCTCTCTTGCTACTGTGCTTTTTACAAATTTGGCTATAAGAAAATATGCCAAAGTGTCTTGTCTTTCTGAAACACTCATTATGGGTCTAAATGTATACATTACCTGTATCCTTACTGCTTTTGTGTGTGTGTGTGTGTCTGCAGTGTGGACTGATGGATTGTCTAAACAATATGCTGTTGAAGTGGCTGACCTGGCACTCGGTGTATGCTCTGGAGGACGACCTGGACATCAGCCTCAACAGCCACACCTCCATGTGAGTCTTAGATTTTCTTCCTGCTATTTGTTTATGCCTAAGCATAAACAAGTAATAAACCTGAAACACATTGGGAATTTACTTGGCTTTACTTGGGAGCCAAGAAATGCCCTTTCAAACCTAATCATTCCTTACAGATTTAATAAAGTATTGAGGTGTTGCCTTTTAGTTTTATTTACTGCAGCTTAGTGTAATAAAATAAATGTCTGAGTTAATTTACCCATTTTTGTTCCAAACATGAGGCTTAATGGTTAGTTCTAATAGTTATTATCTAATTTTGCATCTTGTTGAAACATTTTAGATCAGATAAAATCTTGACTAAAACCCCACACTTGTCTATACAATAACTTTTTAGCATTCACTTAGCCGTCTATTATCCACTAGAAAAAAAACAACCGTGGCAGAAGTGTGTATTGACATGTTTTCCTTTTTGGTTTTGAGCCCATTTGTCCATCGAGCCCTTTCATTGAAATCTGTTGGGAGACAGAAATGGCCCTAATATCCAGTAAAACGATTTTCCAGCTTCCAAATTAAGGGGTGGACTTAGTGTCGATTATGTTTAAATATCTGGGCTTCATCAGTATCGAGTCCCCACATGAGTAATCCCACAATAAATGATCCAATAAGTAGAGAGAGTAGAGTTTTTTTTTTCACTGCCATTTCCAAACTCACCTCTGGTATTTAGCTGGAGTACAACTCAGAGTTTCGATGTAGACATCATTGATTGTGTATTTGTGTACACTTTCCCAACATCACTCTTGATTTAGTGTTTGTCCTTTTGTATTCTAATGAACTGCCATGTGCCTGATATAGGTGCTTTCTTCTATCGTATCAGAGACCTGAGTCACAAACAGAATGCAACTTTCACTTTCATCATTCCTGCGTATTCTGGTTATGGTGTGTGTCTGACTCTCTGCTTTGCCCTCTATCCCAGAAACATGACTCTGTCAGGATTCAAAGATTCAGTGATGGAGCTGGTTCACTTTGTTGGTCGGCTGGCCTCGGTGGGCCTTCAGCTTGAAGGCTGCCACTCTCTCCTCCTCAGTTTCATCATGGACTTCTATGAGACGGTAAATGAGCTGATGCTAATGGTTGAATCTGCTCTGTGTCTTTGCCAAGCAAGATACAAAGTGTGCCTGGCCTTTACTGGTGCTTCATAATGACATAACTTTGATTTTAAAATGTGTTTTGCTTATTTAAGTTTAATTTTCAATGGTGAGAATGATGCATGTGCAGAGTTTGACACTAGAAGGCTGTTTTCATCTGTTGAAAGGGAGGAAAGTTTCTCTGTGCTCACATTAGAGTTTTAACATGAACATGAAAGCATGAATTTGTGACCTCAACTAGCTTTGAAGCCACATTTGAAATGAAAAATTATTTGGAGATTCACAGATTCTGAATTTTTCACAGAGAGAAGAGTAGAGGTGTTTTAGAAAATGTTCAACTTAGTAAAAACACATTAGACAAATTATTATTCAAATTTTTGGGCTGGCTGTTGCTTAGAGGTAGAGCGGGTCAGTAGAGCGGGTTGCCCAAGAACTGCTGTTATGTCCCCAGCTTCCCCCAGCCTACATGTCAACGTGTCCATGGGCAAGATACTGAATCCCGAACTCCTCCCAAAGTGGGGGGTGTTTGTGTGTGAGTGAGTGATTAGTTTTTTTTTTTTTCTGATGAGCAGTTTGCAACTTGCATGTATAAATGTGTGAAGGGTGGGAATGTGTAGTGTGAAGTGCTTTGAGTGGTCGGAAGACTACAAAAATAAGAACAGTCCATTTACCATATACCAAAGTGGGGTATTTTTATCTCTTAAAACTTGTCTGGAGGGGATCTTTAAGCATGACCGAGATTTTAAAAAAAAAGGTCAAGTCAGCAGCAGCAGTAGAAGATATTATATAAAAAAAAATAAAGCTTACAAAACATGCAAGACAGAAATAAGACTTAAGCATAAAATGGTAGTTCCCAGCTTTGTTTGGAAGAACAAAATTGCCTAAAAACATAGATCAGATGCCAATAACAGCTTTACAGATCTGTTCCAGCTTCAAACAAAGAGTCATAGTGAAAGCTTCAGCTGCGAGATATACTGTATGTTGGATTATCTGCTTTTCACTCTGTAGGTGTTTAGTACATTTTTCTCTCCTCCCTGCAGGTGTGTGACATGTTCCTGAAGTATGGGCTCCCCCTCGTAGTGATGCCTCCGCCTGGAGTTTTTTACCCCTCCCTGTTTTCCACAGACCCTGTTAGCGTGGACAGACTGGCCTACACCATGTACAGGTGAGAACTCTTCATCTCCATGCCGCAACCTTCAATGAGCGTATCACGGCCCTTACACTAGCAATGCCCTTAATGTAGTATGTCGTATGTGTATGCATATTTGATGACAGAACAGAACTGGAATCAAATGGCTTCGTTGTACTTAACGGTTAATGCATGATTTATGAAAATGAAAGGCTAAGAGGCAATACACTTAAGCCCTCTTCTCCTTTTTATGTAGAATTCAAGCGTCATTTATAACTCCAGGCTTTAATAACACAAATCCTTATAGTGTCGGCTAATTGACTACACCCCAGGGTTCTGAAATAATTTTTACCAACGCTGAGCGTAAAATGCCATTGGAGAAGGAAATTGGAACTTAACTGCATTACATTTTTTGACAGACCATAGAGAACAAGTAATTTTGCAGTAATTCATGATCACCGAGGTCACTGGTCTTTCTTTTATTTTTTTTGTTCAGGTACAAGGTGAACTTGACATCAGCCAAGAGTCAAGAAAGACTCACGGAGGTAATAAAAAAATAAAATTCTTTTCTTGTTTGGAAAATCAGATTTTAATTGCAGGGATAGTGTAAGAACACGTTATGGACTATTGTATTGACATATAATGTGGAAGAAACTAATTTTTTTTAGGCATTACTCTCAAGTGACTTGCTATTTGTTTTTGAATCACTGTATTAGTTTTTATAGATGTTACATTTATCAGTCCAGCTCTTTAGGAATTCACAAGCATCTACCTACCGCTGATATCCATTTCTACCCTCTCAGAAAAGGACATAAAAAACGTGTTGATTTAATACATATGCCACTGCAAGTTCTGAATTTACAAGTACACATCAGGCAGCCAGTATGTTCCCCTGGAAATGTCAGTGGCACTTTTTATTAAGAAAAATGGACTTGGTTAATGTCATGCAAATGAATCCGCCCAACAAACATCAGATGTGAAACTCTGCAGATATGGAGAGTGGTTCAGATGAACTCTGAATCTTTCTCCACTTTCGTGTTTTTTCCCCTTTGGTCCCATTTCCATTTGGATTCTGATTTTTAGCAGGCCTTTCACATCAGCCGTCAGACGTTTCGCGAGTTCAACAGCTACGTTGTCACCATGGTCAACTGCCTGTGGAACTCCAAAATGTTTCAGCCAGGCATTCAGGGTATACAGCTGGGAGAAGAGCTGCTGCTCAAGAGCAATGTACCACAATACTGGACCAGCTTTGACCTCATCCACCACCCTGCCTTCATGAGCTACGCTGTTGACTTTCACCAGAGGGTGAGTGTGGACCTTTTTAAACAAAACCTCCTCCAAAGCTCTTGCTTATTTTCAAGCTGTAAGAGGCCAGTGATGGATCAGTGTGTGGCCAGTCTGTAGTTTAGTTAATAGTCTTGCAGGCGAGACAAGAAGACAAATGTGGTGTTAATGTATCTTTCATAGAAGATACATTAATACAGAAGGACATTTTATTATTAATGAGTGCTGCATGAGACGTGGTTTTCATCATGTTTAATAATACACATGCCTTTTTTTGGTTCGGTCTAACTGCAACATCCAGCCGTGATCTTGTGAGATTTAGCAAAACGAGCTGACAATGAATATTGATGTTCTCTCTTAATCAGTGTTGGCCAAGGAGAAAGGAGATGGACCTCAGTTCCATAAAGGTACGAGGGGTCTCCTTTTCATTTCTGCATTTTGCAATACACTTCAAATGTAGTTTGATGTGCATCAGTCATATTTCTGAGATTAAGAGGGATTGCTTTGATCACAGAAATCTTCAGATGTCTTTGATGTGACTGTGTGTGTGTGTCTGTGTGTCTGTGTGTTTCAGCATTCAAAGCCATGGAGCTGGTACCTGGAGTATTTGTTCACTCAGGGTTATGATGGCCTTAAACTATTTGTTCAGAGCAACATCAACTGGCAGCTGCCAGTAGGTGACGGGCAGGACAACAGCCTGTCCACGCAGCAGCAGTAGATTCTCAACTCAGCGGGGAGGAAAAACAACCACTTGCGTCCTACCAATTTTTTAAAAGACTTGTACATATTTCATCTCATCTCTTCCAAGCAAACTACTTGCAAGAGCTGCAAGTATCTTTTTAATGTACATACATTTGTGTGTTTATTGTGTATTTTTAATTGTAGTATTGTCCATTTAACAATAATAGATCATAATGCCCTGGCAACCGGAAGCAGTGTCAGTAGTAGGTTTAACAGGGAAGATGGTATGTTTATTGCGGGGGAGGGGAGACACCTGGAAGGTGAGCATTGTAACGCACATCCATCTGTGAGGATGGTGAGATATATCCACAAAATCTTAAACACCACAGAAATAAAATACTTTACGACTTATGATCCACATAAATGTTGACAAGAGTAACAAAAGTTTAAATTATTCTATTTCAGTGTTTCTTTTGTTGCAATAAACTCACTCCTGAAGTTTAATGTCAACGCACCAACCTTGATCCAGCTACTACACTGAAATTGCATTTTTGTTTTGCTTACTGTTTTTTTGGTATATTCTTGTACAGCTTGCCATCTGCAAAACCTGACCCTTGCACATTGTTGAAAATAAATCAGTGTAAGCCTTTTACTTTAGAAGCCAATAAAATCAGTCTGTTGTCTTAATAACATGATAATTGCAGTACATCACATTTTACAAAGCAGGTGCCTTTTGGTCTTTGCCTGAATGCAAACTTGAATTTTGTCTCTTATCTTATGGCATCGGTTGCTTGAGAATCTGCTATGTGGATAAGTATTCTTATGTATTGCAGTCAGTTGCTCTGCCAGCTGGGAAACAGCCCTTTACTTTTAATTCAGGGACCCATCTGGATGGTTATTAGGCTCCTGGCCACTCCTGAAAACGTTGGGTGAAATCATTGTGCCCGGTAATGTGATCAGTTTCATCTGTGGGAAAACCATGTTGACCCACAATATTGATAAATACTTTTCCTGTGCTTGATGAAGTGACCACTAGTGCGATGTCACTATCTTATGTCTACAACTGATTACTTTTATTAGCAACTTGTTTAGCCACAATTTGTTTTGGAGTAATTAATTAAGGTTATGAAGAAAAAACACCAAATATCCTGAGGTCCCAGGGTCACATCTTCAAATGTTTTGTCCCGGCAAGAGTTGAAAACCCAAATATATTTAAAATTATTTGGAACACAGAAAATCTACTCATCTGAAACAATGACACCAGCAAATATTTAGCACTTCTGCTTATTTACTTTAACTCATCAAGTCAATTATCAAAATTTATTCTCGATTACCTTTCTGTAGATTAATTAATACTAATAGTTTCAGCTGGTCTCTAATTAAGAGTAAGTTTAGAGTTAATCATAATTCCCTTTTTTAAAAATACAAATCATCTCAGATGATCCTCTACGATCTGTTAATCATTATTTTGGAATGTCTTAAATAATAGGAAGAACAACAGCTTTATTTTTAGGTGTTGCAAGCTTTATGGAAGTTTTCAGTCCACTGTCAGATGGTGAAGAGTTGCACAGAAGATTTCCTCTCAACCTTGAGCCAAATTTTCATCCTGACAGCTTTTTGGACGCTCCCCACCCTGAGCTGTGACTCCAGAACCTCCCTCCTGCAGCTCTCTCACAACGCGCAACGGAAGTTTTTTGGTAGCATTTAGTCTTATTCCAACTCTGGATCTCTGGGACGATAATAGTGCTCGTTGAGATGGTTAAACCCACCAGATGAAGCCCTCGGCGTGTGCTGTGGCGCTGATGTGAGTGAGTGCAGCCACCTTAAAGAAAGCAGTCCGCTGATGTCAGCGTCAGAGACAGAGACTCCGGCACAGCGCTGCGCTGCTCGACCGTTTCAAATCTTCATCTGCGCTGCTGCTCTCACTTTCTTCAAGCTCATGTCTCGCCTGCATTCACGGGAGTAGCTTTTTTAAGCATCTTCGCCAACACATCCAACTGAGCTGTGTCGGTCCTACCTGAGCCAAATCCCTGCCTCAGGGAGAGAAAGGTAAGAATGTTGTTCAAGGCTTCTTCTGTTTTAAGTGTTTTCTGCAGGAAATTGAAGCCGGTTAACCTGGCATGCAGGGCGCACAGAGGAGACATGGTGTGGCAATGTGTCTTAAATCGCCTTTGGGTCACTCCTGTGCATGTTGAGGTAGAGACTGGATGTTGTGCTGCAGTTAAAATACTGTGCGTAGTCCTGGTCACAGTTTGGCAGCTGGATTTCTTTTCAACCAGGCGACATCCGCGAGATGGATGGGGTTTGCCGGCTGTATAGTTATCCTGTTAGCTTCGGGATAACTACACAGCCGGTATGTGCGTGCGTCTGGCCGGTGGAGCTGTCGGAACAAAAGGCTCAGCTGGACGTTTTGGCAGCAATTGGGAAAACCTTCTTAATATGCTTTACGTTACAGTTCATCTTCTACGTTATTCTGAACAACGTGCAGCCCACAGACTGAATGAAGAAGACCCACAGATCACAGTTTGTCCATTGTATATTTACCGACACTGATTAAATGTGCGCTGCGTTGTGCGCTGGTTTTATGGAGCCCAGAAGGGCAGGAAAATTAAAAAAAAACCCTGCCAGATCAGTCTCAGTAAGTTTCCCCACAAGTCTCGCTTCCTGAAGAAAAGGAGCATTTTTTTAGGGATTTTCTGCATTATCAGTTTGTATGGTGGGTGGAGACTGACGTGTGATGGCAGACTGAGGTGTTGAGCCGGATTTGAACTCTGCGTGTCTCGAGTAATTATGGTTACAATTACACGGTGTGCGTCTTAAGCCCAAAGACTGTTTGCTGAGGGGCCACAGCGTGGGATGATTTAGGGAAATATTTGGAGGGAGGAGTAATCCTGCTTCCGAGGACGTGACAGCAATAGCAGCCTGTTTAAATCCAAATGTCAACAAATTGGTATCCCCATTAGCTAAAATACAAGATCCTGAACCTGCACTCAGTCCCAGTCTGATGCACAGGTGACAGATAAAAAAATTTTGTTTGTAAAGTTTGTTTGCATCATGTTTGCAAACTATATGGATCTATAATATAAAAGTTGCTATAGTGTAGTACAAAAATTAATGACTGGGCCTTTAAGGGCTCTGTTGAAAGGTTGGCCAAATATTTGAGCTGTGGGAAATAATTGGAAAATGTAACCAGTCTATATCCTCTCATTGTGTGGTACACTTGCCAGTAGTGTTGTCTAGATGTTGACTGTATGTTCATCTGAGAATCAGTCAAATACAAAAACAGAAATTCCCTTTATAAAAATTTAATCATCTTGGTTTCGAACATCAAAAGCAATCTTCTCTCTCTCTTGCTTAGGCTGGTTTTGCATTCTTTCATCTGTGCCTGGTAACTCCTAGTCTTCATAGGTTCAGTCCAGGATGAAATTCATGTTCTCTATAAGCTCAAATGTTTGGTTTTGTTTTTTAAAGAAAAGAGACCGATAGGGTTCCAAAAGGGGCCATGAAGTGACATCCTGCCTCACAGAGACATACACGTAAAAACAGACTTTTATGTTGTCATTGTGCAGGACCTTTCAGCATTATCAATCTGCATTTATTAAAAATAGCTCCAAGTCATTTTCATGGACAGTAATCTTCCTGTACCTACACAGAGAATTTCCCTCAGAACCCAAAAGTCTGACAGGAGCACACTTGAATTTTCTTCAGGCAATCCAATTTGATGTAATGATAGGATTGCTTGTCTTTTGATCTCGAAGACCGCTGCAAAACATCTGAAAAATGTAACAAACAAGGAATAATTCAGCAGATGGGTTTAATAATAGTCAATAATG
>JAPMOB010203375.1:0-35157 GCA_029875015.1 Lepomis gibbosus
TTTAAGAGAAAAAGCCAGCGACTAGTGAGCCTGTCGTCTTTACTGTGTACAACCGTCATTGTTTATGGTTTACATGAAGAAGAAAAGATCAAAACATCACATACTTATGTGTGAGCATTAGTGTGAATGTGGAAAGATTATTCACCTCTTTGGCTCTCTGCACGGCATCACTGGGCGGGTTTCTGATCTGTGGGGACGACTTGGTGTTGATCTTATCGTAGAGCTAAAACAAAAGATCAAAAAAGAAAAATCAGTCAATCAATCAGTCAGAGACTGTGAGCTGAGAAACACAAAGCACAGTGAGGTTGACATGATCAATGACTTCAACAGCTGATCAACAAGCTTGATGAGATAAAGCTGATCACAACTCGCTTTTCCATGAGTACAGCTCAATTTAAACCTCAGTGAAATGTAGGTAAGAAAACAAAACATCTTCCAAGACACCAAAAAATTATCTTGAAGAATCCATCCTGCAGGAAACATCTACACATCTGCAACCCGGGACTTGAACTGCCTAAGTGGTACCAGCACCTCTAACCGGAGAGTCTTTTGCAAGAATTTCCATGTTCCACATGACAGTTTTTCCAAAATTTGGAAACAACTTTGGGGACTACTGACAAAGTTTAGAAGGCTGCAAAGGTAACTGTGTAATTTGCAGAGGATTGTCTTGTACATTAAAACAAATAAATGTAACGGCCTGCATGTAGCTAGGCCATTCTACCATTTTAAACTACAATGTTGGGTGGACAATCTGGCGTTTGCGATAAAGCACAGCGCTGCCTGGCAGACTCACGCGTTCCTAGCAGAGATGACGCTGCATGCACGTACAACAGTTGGAACAAGTTTCTTAGTAGTATCACAAGGGAGAGACAGGACTTGTTAGGGGAAAAAAACAAAACTTTATTTTGGCCAGATTTCTTTTTTTTTTTGTTGTTGCAAAGCTGACCTATATGTACATTATCGTCCATCCATATACTAAGATGTTTGGCTGCTATTACCATTTATTTAACCAGATAAATAAAGACAGCGGTAAAGAAACACAAAGATGCACAATCTAATTATTTATTCTGTTGGCCAAAGATGAGGCCAACTGGTCTATCATTAGGTTATCATTACCAGTGATATTATTATTATTTAAACAAACTAGACTAAGATGAATAAAATCAATAATCTGAAAATATGGCACAGCAGATCACTCACATCTTCTTTTATATCACTGGAAGTTTCGCTGCTCTCTTTGGGCTTGTGATATTGTGGCATTTTTCATATTAAGATTGGTTAAAAACAAATCAGTTAGCCTTATGTTTTACACTTGTCCTCAGTGCTCTCTCTCTGTTGGGTTTAGTTTTGCTTAAATGCTTCTGTTTTGTTCTTTTTTTTCCTTGACATGTAAATGTTAAACAAAAAGAAACTGTTTTCTCATCTCTGTGATTAAAGAATGACAGACACAAGAGCTCTCTTTTTCAAAAATCCCAGCTGACTAATAAACCGCACTGACTAGACTAGACGGCTTGTAAGGTCCTAGTCAGAGACGAGTGTGGGAGTGTTTAAGAGACAGAAAAGGTTCTGAAGCACAGTTTCAACAAAGGCAGCAGCTGTACCGAACCGAAGCAGAGGGGGCGTTTTGAACAAAACATACGGACGACTGTGGTCACCTAAAACAACTGTTATCACGTTCAAAGGCATATGATGTTGGAAGAGCAAGTTGGATTTGACTATCTGTACAATGCATGATTAGGAAATCCTACATAATGTGTACACAGACAGAAACCCAGTCAGAGGCTGACACGGAGAGTCACAGAAAAACTGAGCTGTTGTACCAGACAGTTCAATGCAACCCTGAGACCCAGCACTCCTCTGTTCATCCCTCAGCAGCAGTACAAGTGGTGTTGGGCTTCATCACAGGGCATATGAGGAATAATCAAACAGCAGAAAGAACTTTAACCTAAATAAATCTATATCATCATTTTGTGCCTTGTTGTTTTGAACAGGGAAGATCTGTGGTTTTTCAGAACTGAAGCGGTTTAGTTTGCTTTAAAGTATCTAGGTCGTACGTGCTGATAGAGACCACAGATGAAAAAATGTGTAAATTCGACTTTTTCATAAAGACTTGATGTAATATAAAGTTTCTGATGTGGGTTATGTGATGCCAGTAATACTGCTGTTTAGTGCTATTGTTTTTGAACCGCTGAGGTTCCGGTCATACTTTTGCTAGAGTGGGAAAAAACAGCTTGAAACCTTCAGCTAATGCTCTCTATTCTCTATTAGCCAAAGCAGACGGACACGGCACACTCACTGGACACTTTATTAGGTACACCGCGCTAGTTCCGTGTTGGACCCCTTTTGCCTACAGAACTGCCTTAATTCTTCCAGGCTTCCTTTCAACAAACATTCCTCAGAGACTTTGGTCCATATCAACATGACAGCATAACAGTTTGCAAGAAAATGTCCCCCACACCATTACACCACCGCCAGCAGCCTGAACCGTTGATACAAGGCAGGATGGATCCAAGCATTCATGTTGTTTCTGATCCTACCATGTGAACATCGCAGGAGCACCTAATAAAGTGGCTGGTGAGTGTATGGAAATTACACTGTGTGTGTATTTGTGTAAGGAGGAGGACGTTGCACCCTCTTTGAAAATCTGAAATCACCGGAACAAAACCAACAGAAAACAGGTCCCCGGAATCATGATACACACCAAACACACGTCACAAGTGTGCCACTGCGTCGCTTTCATGATCAAACTCTCTCAGAAAGACAAACAGCGCAGTCCACCGGAAATCCTTACGACGACCAAAATAAACTTGAAGGCCTCAGGCCTGAATCGCACTCAGTGCGAGGGGGTACGCGCCGCCACACACGCTGTCTGCAGCCACTGAGCATACATACATATTTACCACACTCTTCTTGTTCTTTCAAAGGGGGAGTCCACATCTTTCTGCCTTTGTTGCATTTTAAACAAAGCTGGACTGACCTCAGAGTGTTTATTTAAAAATGAACCAATTGTGACTAACGACTGAACAAATTGTGAAAAACATTTAGATGCACAAGCTGCAAATAAAAATGCAGGTGCCTAGTTTACAGAGTTTCAAGATACGACACACGCAAGCATCACGCCTTTGAGGCTGTGACGGTATGTGCCGACAGCCACAAGCACATAGCAGCTCTTATTTTAGGATGAGAAACTATGATATCCTAATTATCTATTAGCGACAAGTAAATTCAGACATAATCTCCTTAAGGGCAACTTATTACCCTGCGTCTATTAGCAAGCAAGGCTAAGGAGCTGCAGAATCTAGCACACGAGGGGGAAAAAATACAAATGCAGTTGACTAATGCGCCTCATTATACAAGTCAAACGCCTAAAAACAACCACAGGGGGATGCTGAGATGACTTCAAATTAGCATGAGGCATCTTTTGACAAAACGCTTTCCCTGCAAACACATCAGAAAGAAAACACACTCACCCTGAAGACGGTAAGTGGTTTGTCAGAAAAACGCAGCCAACAGAGTGCAAACGAG
Source organism: Lepomis gibbosus (assembly GCA_029875015.1). Taxonomy (NCBI): domain Eukaryota; kingdom Metazoa; phylum Chordata; class Actinopteri; order Centrarchiformes; family Centrarchidae; genus Lepomis; species Lepomis gibbosus. The sequence continues at coordinate 3,526 of JAPMOB010203375.1, forward strand.
AAGCAAGTTATCTGAGCAAGGAGGCCCCATCCGATCAGTGTCTGCAGGATTTCTGGTTCCGTCTGTGTGTTTCGGCGCTGAGGAGGTGACTTGCAGCCCCACAGATAGTGATATAGGCTGTGCTTGTTGTGAATGGCGCTGAAGCCTGACAAAAGAAGCCATTGTTTCATGTGAGGCTGCACTATTCTGTCCTTTTCTGAATCCCCCTCCTCTCAGAGCGGGGCAGGGGTGTGAAACTGAGGCTGAAAAGGAGACATCTGCAGCCCCAGGCTCCCTCTGACACTGCTACACACTACACACTTGGCAGATCCTCTATACTCCTGCAACCCACTTCAACCTATTCAGCCTCCAGCAACTGGGAGAGCCTTCAGCACAACACACACATCTCTCTTTTCCTCAATTAAGGTAGCTCCCTCAAACATTTTAATTTTAGCTTCTTAAAACTATTTGGCTTTTCGGAAGTTGTTAAAGAAGAAATTTTGGCCTTGACATTAAACCAGCATTAATTTAAGCGTCTGTCTGTGTGAGCCTCTGCAGCAGCGTATCGATGTTGAGATGACCTTATGTTTGTGAAATCACAAGTTTGAATCACAGAACCAGCTCTGAACAGAAAAGTCCCACCTTTCTGTTCTTCAACAACTACTCACCCTTTTTAACCACTTGCCCCAGATACGCTGCTCTGACGCAGTGCTGAGATCCTCACAGACGTCTGTGTTTTGATCTTCATGACTCAGAAGGACTCTGTGATGGTTTGTGATACTATGAGTGGGCATGGTTCTGTTTTTAAAGATCCAAATCATTGGGGAACTACTTCACTGATTATTATCAGTGGAGGATGATTATTGCTGTGTGTTATGCTAATAGCAGCTAAGGTAGCCCGGAGCCTGCAGCAGAGATGAGCAGCGGGTTACAGAGGTCTAGGGAACTCACTTCTTTCTAACTCAACACTGATTTCAACTGATTTGTTTCATTTTCAAATAGTGTTCAGCCACAACCGACTGAAGTGACATGTGTAGCGAAGGGAGAGGGCAGTCACCCCACCTTGATTTGAACCCAGGTCTAACAGGTACCAAAACGTGCAACTGGACGCAACTCCAAGAGCCAGGCTCAGAAAGCTTTTCCAAAGCTGCCAGCTGTCATTAGGCACAGCTGTGACTACTTATAGCTCCTGTATGAATAATTCATCACACGAACCTGTACCGGTGACATCTCAATAATCACCATTAAACGACAGGAAGTTAATCAATCATTTGTTTCTAGTGCTCATACTGAAACAGACGTCCCGGCCTGCAGCTCTGCAGAGAAACTGATTTTTCAACTCTGTGAACATCATGAAGATGTATTTCACAGCTGTTCACCACGCAGTACTGTTTTAAGCACTGTAATCTCTATATAGCACATCCCTTGGTTTTTTTTGATACCAAAAAATATTGAAATTAAAATGGGTGAATGACTAAAAATGAAGAAGGAAAATCCTGTACTTGCTTTGTGGGCTGCATTCCTGAAATTTAAGTCTAGTGAGTACTCCACCCTCACACAGATGGACATTTTCTGATTTCCCAAAAAAAAAAAAGGAGTATGAAACTGCCTGATAAGTGGTCGTTGTTAATAGCGCCAGGTCTCTCTTTTGCCGCCAAAACAGCCGTGACCCATCGAGACATGGACTCCAGTGTGTGTTCTGACACCTTTCTATCAGAACCAGCATGAACTTTTTCAGCAGTTTGACCTGTAGCCCGTCTGTTGGATCAGACCACACGGGCCAGCCTTCGCTCCCCACGTGCATCTGTGAAGCTTGGCCGCCCATGACCCTGTCGCTGGTTCACAGCTTTTCCTTCCTTGGACCACTTCTGATAGGTCCTGACCTCTGCACACTGTTTTGTTGTTTTGTTCTGATTCAGTCGTCCAACCATCACAGTTTGACCCTTGTCAAAGTCGCTCTAATCCTTATGCTTGCTCATTTTTACTGCTTCTTACACGTCAACTATGAGGACACAATGTTCACCTGCTGCCTAATATATCCCACCTGCTGACAGGTGCCATGGTAACGAGACGATCAGTGTTATACACTTCCTCCGTCAGTGGTCATAATTTTGGGGGTGATCGGTGTATATATATACTGATACATGTATAATATATATACAGTATGCAAACCCCTTAGAGAAAGAGGACAGACTATTACTGTTTAATCACTAATCACTAATTAATCACACTAAATATGAACACATATCATGTTAATTGCAGTTTTCCAGCCTTCCCTATTCTGATCTGAGTTCTTAGACTTTAAACTACCCAATTGTTGATCGCATTCTTATAAATTCCCGCGTGCTGCCAACAGATCTTCTGTTTGACACCCAGAGACAGACGCAAACACAGAGAGAGGACAGAGTAAACACAGCGGATTAAAGGAACAGAAAACAGAGACGCCTAATAACAACACAAAAAGACAAAACGCTGCTCTCAGAGTTTCAGACAAACCGCGTGTTAATCTAAAATGCCGTCTTGCCTCTCCGCCGGCTGCTGGGAAGCGGGATGCGTTACCCAATATGGTTGTGATGTGGTGAATCAGTTGTCAAGCTGTAGGCAGATAGACTGCTGCTGAGACCTGCTGTCAGTCCAGTTCAATGCTTGTGTTTCTCACACACAAAATATTATGTACATCTTATTTAGAGGTCTGTGTTAATCATGCAGACACCAGAGCATGGTGCTGTGTGGGCAGCGTAGCCGGATCCAAAAACACCTGCTGTTTATTCTTAAGGATGCTCAAACTACTGGCCAGGGGACCATATTCATCTCGCTGGACACTTTCCAAAAGCGCTCAACATGGTTAATATTGCTCCTTAAGAGGGGGGTTAGAGTTAAATTAACCTTGCATTAAAACAGCGCCGACGTCTGCGTTAGTGGGGGCGTGTTGTTTATGGTACTGGTGAGACAATAAAACACGATCAAGGGAGTCCAGTTGAAGCAACAGATGAAGGTGTTTAAAGGTTCATCAGATTCCAAAACACTCTGCAATACACACAGGACTTTAAAACTGTGGAAAGGATGTATGTGATTGGCCAACAAGGTGCCTCGTCGACACTGCTGCGTGGCCGCGAGCCTGTTTTTGGCCTTTTTTGCTGGACAACCACACCTTGTTTGGCTTGGAGAGATCTGTGTTGATTTTAAGTTATTGGTGGTATTTTCTGTATTTTTAACCTGGGCCCTAATATCACATATTTTGGGATGGAAATGACTAGCAGATGAATTATTTTAAATCCGTGCAGAAGATGGTTTCAGGCGGCAGTTGTTACAGGAAGACGACAGTGGGAGAGAGGGGTTTGTTCTGTTGGAAAAGCGTTAGGAAATAAAGTCTTGCTAGCAGCTCCTCAACAAACTCCTCTATCTCGTTTCCACCGTCGTCTTCCTGCAGCAACTCGCCTCCACGAGATTTCAGAACGAGAACTGTCCTTGAGTGAGACTTCAGTTTGGGTGTCATTGGGAGTCCTTTGTGGGTATCCTTTCCATGATCATGTCAGACACCTGGTATACCAGTCTAAAAATGTAGGAGGCAAAAAGAAACAATTTTTGTGGACGCCATTTTGACGGGCGTAATTGGCTGAAGGAATACATTGCAGCCACCGCAGCTGGTTCAGCTGCTGGCTGAAGAACCTGCTGCACGGATTCAAAAGTTTTTGTACCTACTGATCATTCACCGACATGTGTGAGAATAGGGTCCACATTAAAAAAAACAGAAATTATCCTCTTTAGCCAAGAAAAGCTGTGGGGGATTAGGATCTGAGGAAGCCACACATTTTTCAACCAATGATTTTGACGATGCCAGTACCAAAACCTGTACCCTTTAAGTGATACTGTTACATAAATATATTTGGAAATTGTATCAGATCCTCATCGTCCTAATTAGTTCATCCCAACATGTAGTGGGCTATTATACGGGGAATGACTATAGCTTGCGATTTTTTTTAGATTTGAGAGGAGGAATGAAATAGTTTAGTGACCAAATAAGTTTTGGGAAACAAATTTAAGGTCATTTTTTTAATACGTGTGTTAAAAGTAAACAACTGAAAAATTGTCAACTTTCGATCAATAAACCGAATTGAAAGATCTCTGTCAGCGGTTTTTCCTTTATTGGTGAGTTGCAAAACTATTATCTAGTCTCAAATTATCTAGTCTATTTAAACACTAAAGACTCACAAACAGAGGTAAAGAGAGGCCGCACGTCTAACCAATCAAACCAGCTACACCTGAAGCAGCCGCGTTTGGCTGCAAGCAAAACCATACAGTCATTTTTGCTGCAATCTGGTTACAAAAAGTATTGATTGAAGTACTGGTTTGACTGGAGACGTTTCAATTCTACTGGTACTGGGCTGTTTCAATCAATAGCATAAAGGTATTGAGTAGTGATTCCCATCCCTACATGCATGTGTGTATATTGGTGATGGGTTTTATCATGTCCTACTGTTTGTACCTTATTTATTGTTTTTGCATATGTACAAGCTTGGTTTACATCAGTCATGCAAGCAACAATGTTTTGTAGGTCATTTACATCTGCTTAAAATAAAGTGTTAACCGCATGTCATGGCAGACCAGATTTTTTGCACCACTATGCGTGAAGATTTCTAAAAAAGTGGCTTTTTTGTGGAACAATTGCCACTACATACCCTTTAATAAGACTACATTTACTTTGATCTGGTTATATTTACATGCAACAACAAAACAACCTCTGCTAACATGAAATATATCTACATGACTATCTAACGCGTTTCCAGAAAGTCACCCCTTAACACAGGAAGCTGCTACCCAGCAGGTTAATGTCTGCAGATACACAGAACTTTGTGTTACGGATAAAAGTAACCACAACAGATCAGTTTCTAAATGATCAACACCTCTCTCACTCTCCTTGTTTCATTGCCTCACTGCATGAAACTACTCACACTAAATTAGAAATAACATCATAATAAAAGTCAAAATGAATGGCTCATAAAAAGGTGGATATAGTCCTGTGTGCTTACTGGCGTTGGCGTTTATGTTTGTGTGTGACACTTACGTCCAGCAGTGTGTGCAGATGCTGGTCCTGGAAAACACTGTGAAGGAAATCTAGATCCTTTTCACTGCAGTCCGTCAAAGCGTGGATCTCCTCTAAACTGTCCAACACCTGAGACACAGCCCCTGCAACCCACACACGGTGTATTTAGCCTCGCTTTGTTCCTATTATGAACGTGAAGATTAAAGGCAAGCTACTAAAAACAGAAAGACAACTGTCGGTCAAGTTAAGGGTAAGGAAACAGCATCACAACACACAGAGAACCGAGGGATACCTACGTTCAGCTGCTAGTAGTCCTAACAGGCGGGAAGCATTAATAAAAACAGACAAACAAATAAACAGACTGACAGTTTGCAAGTGAACACAGGTGTTAAAAACAGTTGGAGGTAATTGTACAGAAGCAGATTGTATTTATAATAATAGTATAAATGTTGTTGGTAGATGGAAATAAAAATGTGGTTGCAATCATATCAACAGAAGTTTCATGTGTTGCTTTCACAGTGTTTATTAACCATCATGATCAGATAAGAAGGGCATGCCTAAACAATTTGCTGATCTCTGTGTTTATATTTCTGCATGAGGTAAGTGTGAGAACAGCTAAAACAGAGTTAGCTTGTGGTAACAACAGCCTGTTGCTGACAAAAGCAGAACCCACCAGAGGAAGGAAGTGTGTCAGTGATGAAAATGAGGCCCCATCTACACGACTTTTTAAAAAATTTAAAACAGAGTTTTAAAATGAATTCGATCTCCTTCCACAGCGGCGTTTTAGCTACGTATCACAGTGGGTCTGCGTCATTAAAACGACATGTAGTGGCCGTTCGCGTACACTTTGTAAACATGAAGCAGCGTTTTCAAAGTACTCCGTTTTAGGTGTTAGTTTTTGCCGTTTTAGTCTGAACGGCAGGTGCAAACCCAGCAAAAGGTCTAAAACCAAAACGCAGTAGTGTGGATGGGGTCTGAGACACAGGTTAGTCTGTGAGGGTGTATCTACCTGAGGACGTGGGGTCATCGGAGAAGTCATGGAGTTCCTCAGGGGGGTCTCCGTAGAAGGAATTAAACTTGTGGCTGGACACTGCAGCCAGGACAGCCCCCTGAAACACAACAACAGCGGCAGAGGAGCATCAACATGTGGAACTATGAAGATTTATCTCACCATCTGTCACACACTGATGGTTTTCGACAAGTGTTGAAATTTTTGATAAAGCAACCATTTCTTAGGCTTTGGCGGTATCAAGTTATCACAGAATAACAGGGTATTTAGAAATCCAGCATGACTTTCAATACCATGAAAAATACCAGAGTATTTCTTATTTAGGTTCAAGATTCTACCGCCCATAAGGATTTAAACCTAGTGAGATAGTGTATGTACCCTGGTGAAATGTCTGAAATCAAGGTGTGAAAAAGTAGATTCCACCCAAGCCCAGTGTGTTTAGATGCAAACCTTGAGCTTCCTCCTGGAGTTGAACTTTCTCAGCTGTTCCACAGTCTCTGGGAGGTGGATTTTGTAGGCATAACGGTCCCTCTCCTTGAAGAATCCAACACAGAAAAGAAAATTGCTTACACAAGCGAAGGCTTAAAAGGGGCACTCCACTTATTTCACACATGAAGATTGGTTTACTGGTCATGAGGAGCTCTGCTCAGCCTGTGAACACAGTTATATAATGTCTTTTGGGGCTCTGGAGAGGGCTTTGTCAGGTCTCGTCGAGTCATTTCAGCTCAGGCTTTTAGACTTAAAATGTATAGCAGACACGCTGCAATGCAAACTGAGGATGACGGGGAAGGTAAGGTCTACTCAATGATATTATTGTTGCATTGTGGGAAATGTGGAAGCAGCGTTTTTAGAGCTTCAGCTGCTGAAACGCTCATCCACGACTTCATCCTCTCACAACTCGACCACTGCACGTCCGCCGAAATCCTCAACAAACCACAAAACTCTGAGGTCACAGCACCACTGGCTCCCCATTCAACAAAAAATCCAGATAAAAAAATCTCCTGAGCCTTCTCCACTGCTTCCCCACCACCTCAGACATTTTCCCAGACTTCCCTTTTTCAAAACCTTGTAAATCAGCTTTTAATCTGTGATCCATTAGTCCCCCTACTTTCTCCTTTTACAATCTTACAGTTATTTCTATAGAGTTCTAATTCTTTTTACAGTGTTATTGCTTTTGCTATTTCTCTTATTGTCTTTTTTTACCATGTATAGTGACTTTGAAGTACCTTTAAAAGGGCTATACAAACAAAAGCACTAGAAGTTAGGTTATCTCTGCCTCTACTGCAGCGGTTTCTACCATACTTTTAAAAATCTTTTAGAAAAAAGCCTTTTATAAGTCCTCCAACTTTATGGAAACATAATAATAAATTCCTGGATACCTCCACTGATTTATTATGGGATTCCCGTAACTTAGTCAGACTTACAGTGGACAGTTAGGAGGAGGGAAAAAAAGGATTAAAAATCACTGGCACAAAACCAGAGATATGGTCTGTTTTATTTCACACATTCTTCTCCTTTTCAAAACTTGGCATCTACATTATCCACAATGCAACACACACAGTTTGATGTGATTCGGGTGCATTATGCTACTCAAGCAGAGAGGAGCGGTCTCGTAAACTCGCCCAGATTTCATTCATTTTAAAGACCTGTGGACAGACTTTGAAGTGTAAAAGTTCATCCTTTATTACTACAGCTGGGTGTATTCTGATTCATCTTGTAGAAAGTAAACTTAAGGTTAAACGTTACCAGTATAATACCAGTAAACAAGCATGAAACCAAGTCAATTGCACATGTGCCTATTTAAGACCGCAGCTCTGCTCCAGCTCTGTTCTGCAAAGTGTTAGTGGTGAAGCTGAGAGCGGTTTATAAAAAGATTTTCTGATCAGACCAATAAATGACCCTAACCAACACAGCTGTTAGATAAACCAGTCTTGCACCAAACATTATTAAACATTATTATTTTTACTTATTGAGATGCTTTAATTTAATGTAGAAATAATCAGGTTCTGACTAATAAGTTGCATCACACGGTTTGTGTGTCAGAAAGCTGCTGTGACAGTTTCACTATTTGACAAATGAGCAGTGCCTACTAAGTACTTTCATCTTCCGTGTTGTGGGACTTCCCTTTATCAATATTCAATGAAATCCAGAGGACCAATCTATCTGTATTATCACTTAACCTAAAAATGCCTTCTTTGTTAGTGTAACACTACAAAGTTGTATTTATAAAGGATATGTTAGAATCTTCCAATCTCTCATGCACGTTCTAACTTGATTTCAATATTCTTACAGTCTTTGTTCAGTCCAAGTTACGTAAAACTGGCCCAAGTACCTAAGTAACATCTTTGCGTGTAAACAGAGCACTGCAGTCGCCATTAGTTGGTCAAAATAGTTGTGCTTGGTGGCTGTATTTAAGAGGAAAAGAGGAATCTGAGTGTGATGTGGTGTATATAATCAGGGGCAAGAAATGAACACTAAACAACACAAAAAGTCTAATCGCCCCTTAAAAGTGGATGATTTGAATGACATGTCAGACAGCCCCCAGACAAATTGCTAGTCTCTCCGCTGAATTGTCAAACAGTCATCTTTAAGTACCCCTCCATCACTGTCCACAGACGAAGACACAATAAAAGCTTCTCCTGACAACTCATGACAAGCAGTATCTCCACTGTGCCAGCTCTCCCTGTCATTGTTTTCCTGAGTGAAGAGCTGCGCAACCCGAGCGGCTGATCAGTACGTGACGGCTTTAGGCGACATTGTTATTTTACCATTCAACTCTCGTCTCAAAAACAGACTAAAACTTTCACAAGAGCCAAAACTCTGGATGCATGATTTAGAGACGATCCAGGCTGGAAAACAGAGTGCTGAGTGGATGCTGCAGGCGCTCACGAGATGGTAAAAACATGATGAGTAGCATGCAGTTTTTGTTTTGAGAGATACTTAGTGGTTCAGACTCTTGGAAAACATCTGTACTAGACAAAATAAAAATAAAAAAGTCAAACTGTTGTATAAACCGGTCAAATCAGATTCGACCCAGTACACTGAAGAACAAACGACATGACTTTAAAGTGTTACTGAATGCCCGGCATTACCTTCAGCCAGGGGTGGTTAAGAGCCTCGTAGACGGTGATCCTCTCAGCAGGGTCCAGCATCAGCATGCGCCTCACCAGATCCTTTGCGCTCTCTGAGATCAGGCCCCACTGGCGCGGATTCATCTACACACACACACAAACACACACACACACACACACACTTTTCAGGTATGCACAAAGTGTCTGGCCATGATCCTCTGGTCCGAACAAGTACCAAATTCTTACGTAATCCATCTGCATCCTGTACTATGGTGCTCCATGCAGTGCACAGCTCTGCATGTTTTAACTTACTAGGTATTAACTACAGAGAATATAGGCTGCATTAATTGTGTAACATGTAAATAAAAAAGGAATTACCATTACTTCACGCACCAAATAGAGATAGCGACGAGTCGCAAAAACAGAAGAAGGACATGCCTCACTTGCCATGTTTCCCATGTAATTGTCAAGCGAATTTTAAGTTTATTGTTTTAGTTTTGAAATGTCGCAAAAGAGTCAAAAAAAGAAAATCTGAATTTGGTGCATTTCCATCAGCTGGTTTGGAGTGAATACACCAGGCTACAGCAAGCATAGTTACGTCAGTAGTTGGTGTTACACAACTAATAACGTAATAAACAAGACATATGGGTTCTGAGAAACAAAACCAGTCACATGGGGAAGGTCCTCAGGAATGCGTTTCAAGCAGGCAAACTGCTACCAGCCATGTCTCCGCACGTTATGGGAATATCCAGCAAGACCCAGACAGCACAAACAGCTGATCAAACGTGAGTTACAAGGTCAGCAAGTATTTCCATCTCCCATTTAGCCCATTAACTCTTTTTACTCAGAGGCAAAACCAACCTCAAGCGAGCGTAAAAACCTTTTTGGGAAATTAAGGATTTTTTCCCCTCGAATTTTACCGTTTCCATCAACCTTTTCTAATGCGACACTTCAAAATGCGCATTAAAAACGTTGCTGGAAACACAGCTACTGTCCATGACTTAGAGGAAAATTCCAGTTTAACTTGGGTTATATTTCTGTAGCATTCACCATCGCTGCTATTAGTAATACCTGCTGTAGTGAATATTTGCTGGTATCTGGTAACATAGTGATGGGGCAAAAGTTTGAAAAAAAAACAAAAGAAAGCACACTAAAAATGTCAGCAGACAGAAAAAACACCTTATTCTGACATTGAAGTGTTCACATGTTATAAAGATGATTAGCCTTAATGCTAACGTTGAAGCCACACTAGATAAACTGCCTAAATTTGCTACCACGGTTATTTGGTTTGTTACCCAATGAAACCACATACACAAACAGCTTGTATAAACCTGTCTGCTCATGTTACTGCTTTACATCTGATTTCTATTTAACAATGATGCATCACTCCTGGATATCAGCCACTTACTTGGAAAGCACAGTGTTTTTGTTTTTACAGGTAGGAACTATGAGCAAAACTATACCAATCAACTCCTCTCTTAAAAACCTGATATATTCCTTTAAGGACACTGAAATACTATCTACACTGCTCTGATTACAAGAGAATGAATATAAACACAGACAGCTATGCAGGAAATCAACAACAAAGTTTTTCAAATCACCATTTTAGTCACTTGTATGGCTTTATGAGCTTTTGACTTCATCCAAATGTGTATTATGTGACTGAAGGGCTTCCAGCTGTGCATCAGAACATGCCCACATCCCAAACTACTACAATTAGGATTGATGGCACCATCACTTCAGTGTGTGTGTGTGTGTGTGTGTGTGTGTGTGTGTCTGCTGTTCAGCTTTGAGGAGGACTTGTTCAGCTGCATAGAAATAACATGGAAATCCAATTAAAGTGCGGGCTGCCCCTTTAAAGGCGGTGACGCTTGTGTTTAATGGGTGCATGAAACCACGCGGTTGAGATGTTTCGATGGAATAAACTCCCGACCTTGTATTTGCCCTTGCAGATGGCTTCAAACAGTCGCTCCTTGGTGCCGTAGAAAGGCAGACACCCTGAGAGGAGGATGAAGAGGATGACTCCGCAGCCCCACACGTCCACGGGCTTCCCATACGGCTCTCTTTTCACCACCTCTGGGGCCATGAAGTGAGGAGTTCCTACCCGACCTGGGGTCACACAAAGACAAGAGCCGTGTGGGTACAATCACTTATAAAATCAGGCATCATCTAAAAACTATGCACACATAAGAGCACGCTTATTGGGACTTCTTTATTAATTTCTATTTTAACAGCCTCTCAACTAAAAACAGGAAGTGTTGTCAGATTTTGCTTCCTTCTTTAAAACATGTTTCTGGCCCGCTGTCATGTCTTTCTATTGCTTCTGTAACAACGGTACTTATAAGCGCTTCCGCGCTTATCAGTTATTCGTTTCCTCGTATGAATATATGGATATAAAAAGAGGTAACAAAGTTCTATTGTTTCCTACTTCTGAAGAACTTAACATCCAGGTTCAAAACTAGAACTTCATTTTCCTGCTTTGAATGTGCAGAGTGAAGTGGACTTTTCTTGCCGTCTAAATATATATTGTGTCTGTGTATATAAACATATAAAACTCAGATCTCCAGCTTTTGTCTTCTCTCTTTTGGCTCTGTGCTGCAGAATGTCTTTTATAGACCTATTATCCTATAATTTTACAATGTTTAAAATGCTGCCCTGGACGATGAGTTAAATTACAGAGGAGCACAATGAACATTTCCCTCCCCACTTGCCCCCGTCATGTTAATCCCATCCGAATGTTGTTTCTTATCCACAACTATGCTAAAAAGCATAGCTTATATTTCCTTACATAAATAGTAAGGAAATGTCAGTTTGATTTCAATGACTATTTCTAGCTTGTCCCACTGTGTTTACTGTACCTCCTGCCACTAGTCCCGACTCTCCGAGCTGGATGGCGACTCCAAACCCCCCCAACTTCACCGGAGCAGAGTTCTCTTTGGACGCCAGCAGCACACAGTGAGGCTGAGAACAAGAGAAGAGTGAGGAGAGAAGATGATGTGATGGTCGTATTTCGCTAATTAAAGAGCGACACCCTGCTATAAATAAAATATACATGTGCAAGACACACCCAAACATCACCCACCACGACCACACACTGTAGCAGGATCATGAGAGAGGAACCAGTGTCTTAAGTAGTAGTTTCATACTATTTCTTATCTTTTGTTTCAAACCAAGCTGTTTCCTTATACAAAGAAATACAGCAATTGCTTGAGGAGAAATGAATTAACAGGAAAATGAAATGTGTGTGTGTGTGAGGGTTAAAATGTTGCAATGTCACATTATTCCTGTGGGATGGATCAATATTCATTTTCCCAGGATCAAGTAGCTCAGCCATGATCTTTGTGGTTTGCCGGCAGTTTCACATCCTCTCCGCTTCTTTGGAAACCTCAACGCTGCTCATCTCATGTCTGTGGTTATGTAGTTTCTGGTACGTCAGTGCATGTATTTGCTTGTGCACCTGTATGCGTGTGTGTGCATGACACTGATTGCGTCACTCTGCATATGGAATGATCAGGGTACATAAAAAACACAGATTTGAACCCTTCTAGCCTGGCTACTTCATGTTTAAATCTGACTGAACACTGACTGTTAGTAATGCCTCTGCTTTTATCCAAGGTTTCATAATGTGATGGTACGATTAACATTCAAGAGCAGGTATGTGATTCCCATGACCCTTTGCCTACAAATTTAGCCAGACAGTTTGATAGCAGCTAATGTCTCTTGGGTGGCAATTTAAATCTTGGCTTTACTCTGAAGGCATCACTTTAATCACTGTGAGGACATATAGTGGTTTTTTGGGAACCTTTTTCTTTCACAGTTGGCTAAACTCAGCACATACCCTCCATATATATAATCAGAGCCCAGAGTGGAAAGCTTCTTGTGTATATACAAGCGGAGCATGCTCTGTGATCCAACTGCTTGCCCTCATGTGTGTAATCAGAAAGTCTGTGCTAAGCCCTGCCCAGTCTTACTTTCTCTGTTAAGAGTTCAGCATAGAAGCTGTAAGAGACGAGGGGGTTGAACACAGAGCTACAAGCTTTCTCTCTACAACATCAACAGATCCTGCACTTCAGCAATTCTCTTTTAACTTTCAACAACGGTGCTGGGGAGGCTTCTCATACATGCAGAGTTAAAGGACAGAGAGGAAACACAAGAAAAAAGCAGACTACACAACAATGGCAGAAAGTTGAGTCGACAATGACAGAAGGAAAGGATGCTGAACTTTATGAGTCTTTTCAGGACAGCACATTTTGGATAGTGTTTACAGCGGATTACACTCAAGGGAATAGACTGGTGTTACTCAGAGGAAAGAAAAAGACGGCAGAGCTACTATTCGGTGAGTTTATTCTCTTCTTCTGCACAGGCAACAAGAAACAAGAGCAAATATTTTTTGATTACACTTACAAGAGTACTTTAACAAGTTACACTTAAGCAAAAGCAAGGTGTTTCTGTTTCCTTTTACCACTACTTCAGTAAGTAATCTTTTGATATGATCTCCTGGTAGTGAGCTGACTAAGCATGTACCTCAAGCTGTTTTAACTGTTTGGGTGCGTTACAACATAACTCACAGATGATATCACATAGAAAGCTCAGATGTGTTAACCAGTGCGCTGTAAGAAATGCTGTTCTTCCTGGGGCTTTCCAATTTCTGTTGGTGTGGTGGTCAGCTGGTGTCTTACATGATTATTGAGGGGTAGGATTAATGCTTATTCAGGGCTAATCCATGCAGCTGGACCTGAGCTATAGCACAAACCTGCACTAATGGGTCCAAAACCTCCCCTAACACACTTCAGTTAATCCATTTGACCTTTGTTTCCTTTCCACTTACAGGGCGGAGAATCATTTAAACCACCATGATGAAAAACATCTCCACCACCCCTGCCACAACCCCCTTTCGGATTCCAAACAGCACCCTTTTTCTCATCACCACAAAGACCACAGAGATAAACTTGACCAAAATCCCTGACGCCCAACAAAATTGTTTAGATCATGACGGACTGCAAAGCCTGTTGGCGGTGCTCTACTCTATCATCTTCATCCTGGGTCTAGTGGGGAACCTGGTGGCCCTGTGGGTTTTCTTCTGTGTTCACTCTAAGAAGAACTCCGTGCGGGTGTTTCTCATAAACACAGCTTTCGCAGACCTGCTGCTGGTGGTATGTCTGCCATTCAGGATTCTCTATCACAGCCAGGGTAACCAATGGAATTTAAATCCCACTTTGTGTAAAGTCGTGGGTAACCTCTTCTACATGAACATGTATATCAGTGTCACGCTACTGGGGTTGATCAGCGTAGATCGCTACCTGAAGATCCATCGTGGTGCAGGGGGGCAGCACAGACTGTGGTCTACAAGGTGGACCAAAGCCCTCTGTGCAGTCATCTGGATTGTGTCCTTTGCCGTGTCCTTGCCACTTCTGATGTCGAATAATCACAACGACGAGAAAAGGTTGGTGACGCCTATAATCAAATGTTCTTATATAATTAATTTAGTCTCCCTGTTTTGGTCAGAAATCCCAGAATGTGTAAAATGAGGAGTTGACAAGCTGACATGTACGGTTGATTCCAGGTGTTTCCACTACAAGCAGCTCCATGATCAAAAGTGGAAAGCCTACATCAACATCTTTGTGATCGTTGTCTTCTGGCTCGTATTCATCTCTCTGGTGGTGTCTTACGGAAAGATTGCCCTCAAGCTTCTGAAAACATCCAAAGAGAAACCGGACCTGCCCAACGCAGCCCACTACGCTAGAACGGCCAAGAAGTCCTTCTTCATCCTCTTTCTCTTCACCGTCTGTTTTGTCCCCTATCACATGGTCAGGGTGTTTTACATAAAAACCCAGATCACAGACACTTCATGTTTCTGGCAGAATGTGGCTGACAAAACCAACGAGGTGGCATTGGTATTTTCCGCCCTCAACAGCTGCCTGGATCCCGTTATGTACTTCCTGTTGTCCTCGTCAGTGAGGAAGGAGGTGCTGCGCTTGGTGAGCAACGTGTTTTGTGTGCAAGATGTTCCTGGAGTCAGCGGGAGCAGCTCCAGTGCTGAGTGGGACTGTAAGCCTGGGAAGACTGACAGAGGACAGGCACACGTCAGTCTATTCAGACAATTGAAGGACAGCCCAGCTGGACTGTAAAGGTATTCTGAAACAGTAAGCCTCCATCGTTTGAACATGACAGGCAAGGAGAGTGAGGTTGGATCAACGAGTACGTCCATAATTGTCAACGTCAGCTGACATTTTCCATTCTCCTTGCTTACACAGAAACCAAGGAAAACCATGTAGGAACTAACTTAAAAGTTTCCGTGTGTAAGTTTTAGTGACATCTAGTGGTGAGGGTTGCTAATTACAACCAGCGGCTCTCTGTCGACTTTCTTGTGTTTTCTGGTGCTCTTAAAGGTTCAGTGTAGGGCTGGGCGATATGGATCAAAAAGTCATCCTGGTACTTTTGGGCAGAACTCCTGTATAAAACATATATTTGTATTTTTTGCTAAGTTGGCTGTGGGGTGGGGGGCAGGGTCTTATGGCCATGTTATTACTATCTGTAGCACCTTATTTAAGTGTCACTTACTTATTGAATCTGCCTCCTTCAGTTCTCGGTGAGAGAGAGAGAGAAGCAAATGCTTGCAGGACTTTATGAAACATTTTAATTAACTCAACATCCAACTATGTTGGTATATGAAATTATATCGGTATACCTCTTACACCGATATACCGCTCAGCCGTAGTTCATTTTGTAAGATTTAGTGGCATCTAGTGGTGAGAGTTGTGAACTGCAACCAACTGTACAGTTTACCACTGCCCCCTATCCTTTCAAAGAGCGTACCACAGCTACGGTGGCTGAAACAGCACAAAAGGAGTCTCTTCTGAGACAGCAAAGAGTAGCCAGTCAAGAAATGAGGTTTCTTTAGGTAGATATATTAAGAAAGGGTATTTACTTAATTAGTGAAGCCATATGTTATTGTGATTTGTTTATTGTAATGCATTATTTGAAGTTGAACTGAGCTTTTACTTTGAAAAATTCTGAACATTAAATGAGTCTGTAGCCTGCTTGACACGCCTCTGAAAGAGCCATCAGAAAAAGATTCCCCTTAATGTCCTCTGCTTGGAGATACTGGGGAAATGAAAAAGCAGAAAAAACAGAATACCGTAGAAACATGACAACGCAACGTGGCAACGTCTATAAAGGGGGGACCTGCGGTTATGTACATATAAATGTCTCATTCTAAGGTAATAAAAACATAACAGTTTATTATGCATGTCTTTATTTATGTATGCATGTCATATTATGCAAGTCTTTACACACCCCTGAATACATAGTAATGGATCTTATATTGCATTTCAGTGGCTAGATCCTCAGAAACATTACACACTGAACATTTAAGTCGGAATGTGGAATCAACATGGACACTATTACAAAGATGTGTTTAACATTATGAGAGCATATAAACAACTCACAGACAGTAAACTAACAGTTACAAATTACATATTTGCAAAATATGCAATATGTGATTTTGCACAAATCAAAAGTTTCTTACCATCAACCATTTTGTCTGCCATGTTCCTACTTTTATGACGCCAACAACTCCTGTACCAACATTTCCTACATTACATTATATCAATTTAATTTCTAAATCCAATAACAAAAGGCTATGAAAACTGTCAGCATATGGTCCACTTTTAATTTCTTTATATAATATCTTCTTATATATTTGTATCTGTTCTGTATACTTTTTCATGACCCGTGTACACCTTATTCCTCTTTTTGCATTAAAGATTTAAGGAGGGGAAAAAAATTCCATTATTCCAACACCACATGAATGCACCATCAGTCGCCGCTCCTCCCTCCCTTTGCAAGCGCGCAGGGGAAGCTACGGTGGCGACACGCTCTGTCGGCTCTTGTGCTAAATAATATGTGTGATCTTCCATTTGTCCGAATTTCACTTCTCTTCTTACTTCTAATAAACCACCATTATTGCTACTACCAATGTTACCTGTTCTTCTTCATCATTGCACATATTCAACATAGTGACAAAACATGCTCTGTAGCAGTTTGTCCATTTGGGCTCCTGTCATGGCGGTGCAACATGGCAACGTCCATTAAAAGAACCAGTGGTGTTTGCAGATAGACATGGTGATTCTAAGGTGATAAAAACATAACGGTTCATTATATTAGGTCTTTATACGCCACTAAAAACATAGTTATGGATATTATGTTTTTTCTGTCAATAGATCCTCCTAAATATTACGCACTGCACCTTTAATGATGGAGCACTTTGATTACTTTGTTGGAGCAAAAAAACAATATTTAGGATATTTAGCTACACTTGTAAACTAATTGTGTCACTTTGCTGAAACGGGCTATGTTTGTGATGCAACGGCCTTCTACTCTGATATTTTACATGATGAGATTAGGGTTGGTGGATAACAGCTACCTGTACTGTAACTGAAATAAAACTTTTGTATCTTCATACTTTAGTAGCTATAAAAAGAAGGTTGCAGGTAACCTAGGGCTCTGGTATATGTATAACTCTTATCATTTTTGAGTTTACTGATCTTGCAGATACATAATTTCATCATCAGGATCCCAACACCTGGACAAGGTACCGACAGGAACTCAGAGTAAACTCTGGGGTAGCACAAAACAGCATTCAGATGGATAGGGAAAACCTTGAGTGGGACCCGTCACACACACAATCCAGGAATATGAACGCACTGTACCAGCTAATTTACAACAAACTAACAATCATGTACTACGGGTGGTGAATATGAATGGTGGATATATTGTGTTTAGTATATTAGGTCTAGTACTGAGATTTCACACAAAACATTAAAAACATTATGAATAATCTGTCTATTTTGATCAACCCAGAGAAGAGCTGCAGCGATTAGCTGTCTGTCCTTCAACTACTAAATCAATCTGCAACTATTTTGATAATCAATTAATCACTCCAAGTTCTTTTTTTAAAGACAAAACCTTCCAAATTCTTTGATTTCAGCTTCCTAAATGTGAATGTTTTCTCTTTTTTTTGCTCTACTGGGACATTAACTCAAAATATTTGCGTCGCAGACAAAAGACGACATTTGAGGACGTCACGTTGGGCTGTGGGAATCACTGAATTTTCTGGACCTAACAGCTAACACTACGATGTAGATGTTTAGCAGGTATACTGCAATATATCTGTATATCTGGACAGACAAAGTGAAACTTTGACCTGATAATGGCGCTCGAGGGAAAAGTCAGGGGATCAAGAAAGTCATCTGAGAGGCAGGATCATCTGTACTACCTTTTGTCGTGTGGATCAATACAAAATTGTTGACGATTAATGTTTCTGCTGATAATCGAATAATCATTTCAGTTCTAGGACAAATCCAGAACTTTTGTGCAGTCAAGCAACAGCTAATTTACATATTTGCCAGTGTATTCATGTGGTTTAACCAGTGATACCTGAACAACATCTAGAACTGTAACCTGCAACCACAATTATTAAAGATTTGGGTTTTTTTTTTCTTTTTTCTCTTCGATCTGTGACCAGGTAGTGCTGAAATACAAATAACGGACTAATGGTGTGGCCCTATAGATGATCTGTGTGCAAAACACAATGTGAGCCCTTTAGACAAACTCGACGGTAACTTTGCAGACTACATCAAAGCCTGAAATTTCATGACAAATTATGATAATGATCACAAGCTTACAGAGCAGCCAGATGAGGGTTTCCTGAGATGAAATGTGTCAGTCAATATAAATTCATCCATATGATGAGAGGAAAGTGAGAACACCCAACTCTCTTTGAAATAGAAACAGAGCAGCAGCGCCACCCTAAGGCAGAATAAATACAGTGTCAAGACAGCCAGTAGATCACTAGGAGTCTCTTCTGCATAGATACGACCAGGTGGGAGAGACAGAGAACTTTGGTTGTAAAGCAAAAAACGAGCAAAAATGGACGGTCTTTGAGAACGAAATAAAAAATGGATAATTGTCTCTCAGATGTAAGGAAAGCCAAAAAAACAAAACAAAAAACCCCCCACACCAATATAAACTTGAAAAGGAGGATTGCAAAATGTGTCCTGCACACACGAAACACAAACTTTTGTTACATTGAGGAACTTAAGGTGACAAACTAATGGAATATTACAGCACCCATACGGTGGATTTAATGCACTGCTGTCGACATGCACCACATTTCATGTAGGGCTTATATGTACACTTAAATAGACAAGCATGTAACACCTTTACCGCTCACCTTCATTTTCTAATCTCAAGCTGTACACAACATGCATACATCTGTCACTATGGTAATTGGGGAAGCGGAAAAAAAGATAGTGAATATGTGAGAACACCACACCCACAAACAAGAGACCAGCTGGAAAAAGTTTAAACTTTTAGTTTGAGAAGAAGGAAGTTCGAGAGCAGCTTTGAGGGATCGAGCACGGTGTTCCCCATTGTTTCTAACTTCATCTGTGAATATTTTATTTTGAGGGAGCTGCTGTTGATGCATTTGAAGGATCTCATCAGAGCTGCTGTCTGTGGTACGTATAACAGGAACATGAACTAACCTCTGTGTGATGCATGTGTGTAAATTATCTCTCACTTGCCAAAAGTTACATGTTAGCTTAAAGTTTGACTTAGATGAACATTAAGTCTTCCAACACTGTTCATAAAATATTACAAAACACATAACTAAGAGGAGCAATTAGGGGTCTCTTTCTCAAAAACACTGAAGACTAGGAGGAGCGAGGGATGATTATAATCAGTGACATCCTGCTGTACCAACTGTGCTTTTTATTTAATTTAAAACATTATAAAAAGTCAAAGTCAAAGTCATTTTATTTGCTCAGAATAACATCCAGAACAGTGAAAATCTTGGCTAGTGACAGCTCAGCAGTAGGAATTAAAATGTACAATATATAGATTCTCAGAATGTTAGAAGAAAATAAAGAATAACGAGAGCAGCAATCCTATAAACAAGACAGAATATACAGCTGGGAGTATGGTCAGTGTGAGCAGAAACATTTAATATTATAAATCTTTTAGAAAGTCTTATAAAGTGTAAGAGTGATTAGAAAATGAGTAAAATAAATAAATAAAAAACAAAAAATCTAAATTCTAAAATGCTGAAAAGGTTTTCTTTTCATTTTTGTGTTCATGTAAGTACAATAAGATTTGATTTTAAGGAATTACTTTTTTTGAAAAATGTATGTACATCAGCAGCAAGAACGGAAACGGTTGTTGACAGCAGGTTAGGAAGTGTGATAGACACTTGACATGTTTCTGTGTGGGAGTGTAAATTCTCTGCCCTCTGACCCGTCACTGGTGTTTTCTTACAGACCAAATGGAGAATACACCGTACACTTTCCCACCGGATAACGGCTCCTTCTCCTCCCCTGACCTGTCCCTCTGCCCCTCCGCTGCCACGCTCGTCTTCCTCCCCTCCGCTTACACGCTCGTCTTCCTCACCTCTCTCCCGGGAAATGCGCTCTCTTTGTGGGTGTTCCTGCGGCGCATCTCCTCCATGTCCGCCATCCACATTTATCTGTCCCACCTGAGCATCTCCAACCTGATGCTGTCCCTCACCACTCCCTTCCTCGCAGCCTACTACGCCTGGGGCTCAGACTGGACAATGAGCAGCACCCTGTGTCAGCTGGTGCTGCACGGCATCACCCCAGTGCTCCACATTAACATCTACATAAGCCTCATGATCCTCACTTGGGTGGCCTTCAGTCGCTTTGCAGCCCTCATCCGGCACACCCACGCCTCCAGGCCGAGCGCCTGCACAACTCTGCTGCCGCACGGCTTCTTCGCCTCTCTCACGAGGTCCTCCTTTGCCAACAGGGTGTGTTTCACAGTGTGGGTGGTGGCGGTTGGAGGCATTGTGCCAGTGACAGTTTACTACTCGGTGAATGAAGCTGTGAGCGGCAGCGCTGCTGCAGCTGACGAGGGTGCAGACGCTGAGATGGGAGGCTTTGTGGAGGTGTGCTACAACCCAGCGGTGGAGATAGGGGGCAGTCTGTCAGCAACATTTGCTGTGCCCGTTATAACCATGTTCTTTGTGTTTTACCTGCTGGTGCTGCTGGCCTACATAACAGTGCTGAGGCACATCAGACGCTCACGTCGCAACACAAAAGTCACCACTTCCCAGGGCCTGCTGGGTAGGGTGCTCCGAAACATTGTGGTCATCCAGGTGGCTATAAGTTATATTACTCTAAAATACATTAATCCATTTCATAAAACCAGCCTCATCCATATTTCACTGGGCTTTCAATGATATCTGCCAGGACTGTAAGTCTATTTTAACAAACTCTCCTCAGATTGTTTTTTCAGTTTGTCTGCTGCCATACCATATCTTCAAACCCATCTTCATTTCTCTCGCCAATGATCAGCGTCAGCTGACATTTTCACCTGGAACCAACAGCTGTCACCCGCTCTCCACCTTTGTCGAGGTGAGGAT
Source organism: Lepomis gibbosus (assembly GCA_029875015.1). Taxonomy (NCBI): domain Eukaryota; kingdom Metazoa; phylum Chordata; class Actinopteri; order Centrarchiformes; family Centrarchidae; genus Lepomis; species Lepomis gibbosus. Next base: position 25,068 of record JAPMOB010203375.1, read on the forward strand.
ATGTCACCTTAAAGCGAATAAATATTATTCTTTACGTCTTTACTGATTTACAGCAGATTGCGGGCTATACACATGACACAAGTTTCTTTGTTCTCTTCCTCTAGCTGAAGAACTGCTTGTTGCTTCTGGCTGCAGTGAGAGGTTCAACGGACCCTTTGATGTTCTACCTGTTAGACAAGACCTTCCGTCATCAAACACGCAGACTTTTAAGGTGCAACCAGAACAGATCTGGACATCTGGCGGAAAATGCAACTCAGAAGGCGGGACAGTCGGGGGATGGAAATGTGGCAAGCGCTACAGTGGATTTAAGTCATGAAAGTGTTTTACAGTCAGCAGATTTTTCTTTTGAAAGAAGGCAGATGTTTAACGTGATAACGAGTCCTGGAAGTCTAGACTAGGCCTGCACAACATAAAGAATATCTGTGCGAAAACATTCATACTGCGCTGACGATACGACTTGTGATAAATAAACAAACATTGAAGTGTGCATATTAGCTGCCTGGATGTCTTTAACTTCGGAACGGGATTATAATTGGATATTTTAACTAAAACTATAGGTCTTTTCTAGAGCAGCAACAGTAACGTCACTATGTAAAGTCAGCAATATGTCAGTAGAAACAAATTTAACATGTTAATAAAATAATCAGATTCCTGACATCAAAATGCGTTTAGAGTGACGTTTGGAAAGAATGAAGAACTCAAGACATCTGTCCTTCCTCCTCCTCCTCCTCCTCCTCCTCCACCTCCGCTACTGTGATTCACTGCCTGCAGGTAGCGTTAGCTGGTAGAGAGGAGCGTCTGGTTTGTCTCGGCCTGCTGCTCAGTTTACAACAACGTGTAAATTTTATTATTTGTAGCAAACTAAGCTAATCAGTTAGACTGCAGACAGGCAGCATTTGTTATAACTTGTTTATGGACAGATCAGATTAAAATATCACTTTTTACATGTTTATGCTAGTTAAACAGCTGTTGGACTGTGCAATATAAAAATAATGATAATTATCGCGATAGAATAATATAACAATGTTTGATTTAATTCATTTGAATCGTGAACAAAATTAGCATTACATTTTTCTATTAAAAATATATTTTGTTCAGGAAAAGGGACTGAAAAAGGATTTTAAGTAATTGTACTAATGCATTTTTATAAAAAAAAATTGTTTGTTCTACCTCAGATTTGTGAGGTGATCCACGGTTTGGCATCAAGTGTTTGTTCTGAACATAAAGAAAAGTTTAAAACCACAATTACCATCTGGTTTCTTCAACTTTCATTAATCAGCCTTTAAAACTTGAAAGAAATAATGATGTAACATTTTTGGCCATATTGCCCATCCCTAAACAGGTGTATTAATAATGTATTAGTATATAGTATAAATCATAGTATTGCACATACTTACAGCAACTCCACTAATATTGTTATCTTGACTTCAGCCTCTTTGATAAACACTGGGCTCTTAAGCCCCGGGGCCCGTTTAATAGGGTTAAGCGAGTACTCGGTTGAAACAAGTATACAGTATACGGTACAGATTATGTATTTTTACGTACGATTATCATCAGAGTTAAAAATGTCAATATCTGTTTACCTATAACCTATAAATATAAAATTAAATCTTAGTTTTGAAATCCATTACACTGTTCTGAAGCTCAATTCAATCAATCGATCAATCTTAATTTGTCCCCGCAGGGAAATCAGCACAAACAAGCAGGCATTACATCATACGGCACAGAGATAACCATCAGACATAATAAACATACTAATACACACACTAATACACATAATTCCCATACTTCGCACCTTGCTACAATTTACATTAGGCAGACTAGCTAATCATCCTGCTTATTTGCCTATATATGTGCCTTACCTGTTAAAATGCGTAATCGCTTGAGGCAAAAATTAAGATTTTGATCTGTTTTTGGTAAATAGAGGGAGGCAATATAGTTGCCCAGATGGCAACAGTTCAAATGAAGGGGCAAGGGGACGCGCCTCTTGTCTCCCACAATGTTTCTTGCCTTGTTCCTCATTCTTTCCCTATAGATACATTCCATACTTAGAAACTTAATCCCCAATTGTTTACTGGCTGTTGTTACTGTTTTTCTTACAGACCTTTTCTGTGCCTCAGTAGCATTGCCACGCCAGCAAATGATGCAAAAGGCCAAAACACTTTCAATAAAAGCACAATAAAACATCTGAAGCATTTCGTTGTGGACATTAAAAGATGACAGTTTCTTTAAAAAGTACGTTCTTTGTTGTGTCTTAGTGCCTATGAGGTCAGACCACAGATCCCCTTTAAGCTTATGGTCGAGCACAATGCCAAGGTATTTGGAATTTGTGACAGATGGTTTAGGCTCCCCGTTAATAAAAGTAGAATTAGATGATTGCAACGTTCTAAAATCAATGGACATTTCTTATGTTTTGGTGGTGTTTAGAAGGAGGCCTGACTTCTCACACCACTTTAGGAAGTAGTCAAGAACTGGTCCACGCTCGCCGTCCTTATCATCATTCTGCAGCTAAGAAAATCAACAATCCATAAAATCAAGCCAGGTTTGAGTAAAATTCTGAAGCCAAAGTCTCTGCTAAGATAGCTGAGGAAAAGTCCACAACTAAAATCTTGGTGTGGGTTTTCGTTTTGTTGAGTGCAATAAGTGCAATAGTGTCAGAATGGCATCTTCAGCCCCTCTGGAGGCCTGATAGGCAATTGCCAGCATCTGGGTTAAGCCCCGCCCATTCCGAGAACAGACACAGATAGCGGTGTACTCGCTCATCCCTAAATAACATTAGTTTTCAGGCAGTCTTTTGTGATGTTTTTATCGTGCATGTTCAAATCGTGATGACGATGAAAATACGATTTATCGCAGTTCATAAATCATTTGCAGGTGTCCTCAGTCTGATTCTAGCCACAGACTTTTGGTGGATGTCCCTCTAAACTTTTTCAACAAATCAAAAAAGAAGTAAATAGGAAGTATAATCTATGGGAGAGAATCATTTTCAAGTATACATGGAAATGTTTGTCGAGCACCCGTCATGTGCAACAGCAGGCTATAAATATTTGATATCCATGTGTCATAAACCTTGTTCAGTGATTGTGTGTACATTATTGATGAGGAATAACAGCGTGCGCGCTGGTGTTTGTGCAGAATGGTGTGAGCCTGTATTGGGAGAGGTTTCTGGAAGACAGTGTTCTGTGAAGTGTGGCCCCTGCAGATGTGTGTCCCCTGAGGGTCCTGGGTTTTTTCTGACTGAAGCTGAGAGAATCAAACACCCTCCACTGTGAGACAGGCCAGAGGAAAAATAGACAGCGCACATAAAGAAACCTGGAGCCAGGAGAGAAGAAATTCTCGCTGAGTGATGGCGGAAAGAGGAGAGGATAATAATGAGTGATGGAGCCACTGTGGGAGCCGTTTGCTGGTTGTAATATACTGCAGCTGGAGGAATACTACAACTGGAAAAAACATCCAATCTCCACTAAAAAGCAAAGGTTTGTGGTCAGAAGTGGGTGGACTGAAGGTTTAAAAAGATAAAATACAATAAATTCCAATACAGACTCCTCATGTTTGTATTTATTTATTTATTTAATAAAAACTTGGTCAGTGTGCCTGTCATGATTATGTCACTATTAAAGTGGCTTACGCCTGCTAAAAATAAGATTTAGATGAACTGATACAGAACTGAAACTGATAAATAATACTGCCTTTAATGTCTCGTCTTTGATTGATGTTCAATTTTGTCATCTTTTTATGAAAATATTATCACCTGCAAATCAAAACTTATACTTTTTCTCTAAGACAGTGCAGTATTTTCTTTATTTGCTAGTATCTGCAGGTCAGGCTGCATCCAGCCCCAACCAGCTCCACCAATGAGATATTTGGGACAAACCTGTGAGCAGAGTTGACATGCAAAACCCAAGGCAGCAAGAAAAAGTACTTCATGCTGCTGGTTAAAGGTTCTGCTGTGAACGCATGGTGATAAGATGAACTAGATAAACTCAACATTTGTAGTGACTCAGAGCTCTCCATTACGACAGCTGGTTAATAAGAGAAGACTGATCAAAGAGATTTTAGTTTTTGCGTTCTGTGCAGTGGAAATTCACACTCTTCTCTACCCTGAAACTAAATACTTTCATAAAACATTTCATATGTCAAACTGTCCTTCACGTGTTGCATATTGGCAGGAAGGGCAGGTCCAATTTGGGCGAGAAATAAATGAAGTCACACACGCTTTCCCCCAGTTAAAGTAACCCGTGGAAGCTTAATTGATGGAATTTCTGCGCTCATTTGCTGAAACCTTACCGAATGACTGCGAATGTTATTCACATCATTCTCCCAATTGTTCAGCTTCATTACAGACGCCAGATGCCTGTATCAAACCTCTGTGTGCATTCTTGCATTCATTTGTTTTTGTGAGAAAAGGCGGGAGTCTCCCGAGAGACGGCATTAGTTCCAGTGGTTGTCCGTTGCCGTCGAAGGCAAACATAATGACTGATTATTTCTGTAGGTTCAAGCAAAACGCTCTCAGACGTGAACGATCATCACTGCCGGCGCTCTCAGGAGGTGTGATGCTGTCAAGTGTCATGTTTATTCTGAAGCATATCTCATATACAGGGTGTAGAAGGACATCCTGTTTGAAACTGCTAACAACAAACCTATCTTAGGCCGCCGTGTATGTACGTGTCACCTCTTTTCTCACATTAGCTACTGCAAACTACTACACCCAAGTGTAAGTTTAAATGTAGGTTAGTTGGAAGGTAGTGTAGCTGTTACACTGATAGTAAACACAGGTTTCACCATACAGGTTACACATTACAACGTTTTATTACAATGTAGAATGAGGATGTAACTGTAAATCAATCTAACTGCTAAGATGTCACTTAAATTAGTAACAAGTGAGGAAAAATAGAAACAAATGAGGAACTAAAGATAGATACTACAGACCAGGCTTGTACGCTCAGTCTTGCGCTGTGATTTTATGCTGTGTTGTCCTGGTATGGGAATTATTACTGGCACTACATGGTTGCTTGTAACAGGAACTTTTAACTGTTAAGCCTGGGTAGCACGAGATGGTGAGATTTTTAAAGTATCCACCTGAAAAAAAAATCCCACCCCTTCTCCTAAAGGCCTCCCATCAAAGCCACTCCCCCACAACACATGTTCATGTGCAGTGAGTGCGCAGGTAGGGAGGCGGGTAAGCTCTACTTATTACAGTCCTGCGACAGCCACGGCTTCTTATCATATTTGTCTCCGAGCATTTTATTTATTTACTGCTGTCGGGACGTAAAGAGAATTTCAACAAATGTAACAAGATACTGAAATAAGTTGCCTGCACCGGCTTTAAGTTGATGACTTTGGCAGAGTCTTTACCCAAGCGGCATCTTTTTGATGTTGTTGCTCTTTATGACCATCTTTTTACTGCCCTCCTCACTTCAGCACAGACATCAAAGTAAAAGCATCAAAGTAAAAACATCAACGTGCCACAGAAGCAACTGATTATTTAATTATAAATGAGGTGATGTTAAATGGACATGTTCTCTAACAACAGATTCATTTCAGTCACTTATTACTCTCGTCTTTCTCACCCAAGCTTTTCTAAATGCTGCATTTGAGTACGGTTGACCTAGTTGAGTTGTAGCCTTACGCCCCCGATGGTTTAACTTCACAGAGTGTTGAGTTTAGTGTAAATAACTTATGCCAACACAGCAGCTAGTGCTGCAAGAACCTGGTTCAACAGGCTGCTGATAAAAGCGTCTGACTTACCGTCGTCCAGCTGCATGCGTGCACTGTATTCACAATGATTAATGACGCAGCTCAGGTCTGCTTATACACGTCACAAAGATCACATATAGGCGTGTAATAAAGGGATATCTGGTATTGGGAGTATCTGACAGTTACGGCTGCCCAACACAAGAAGCTGCGTCTGTCACTTTGGCTCTTTAAGGCAGACACTTACACAACAACTCTGCTTGGATCAGATTGACAGACAAACAAAAACAGCATCATTAACCTAACAAAAAAGGACCTGAATGTGACAAACACAGCAGTACGCAAAGGTGCAATTATGCCATCAATCGTGCACAACTAAGATGCACTTAAAACCAGCAGTATGTGTATGAACGTACACAGATCATGCATATTTGTGAGCATGTGTGACTATTAAACCTCAATGTCACAACTTCATGGTCGACACCTCAAGGCCCATTGGGCGCTGTTAGAGATGCTATTAGCTGTGTCGTATAGCCACCAATCATCACACAAACAGCGCTAACAATGTTCTCTGTTGTGTATCACAAAAGGGACCGGGGACATTTCACCTTGTAAAAACAGCTGACATTCAAGTCTTCTCTCACTTCTCACGTACCTATTCATATGTAAAATGTGGCATTTGCTCTGCAGCCAGTCTGAACGAAGCCAAGAAGAGGGCCTGACGTGTAAGCACACAGACAAATGCATTCAGTTCTGTAAATATTCACATTATTTTCTTCCTGTCTGTCAAACAACTGCTTTTAAGACACTGTTGTTGGTTTATAAAGCACAAAATGGTTTAGGGCCACAATACATCTCCTGCTGCCTTTTGAACCATCCAGACCTCTCAGGTTGTCGGGTACAGGTCTGCTTTCTGTTTCCGGACTCATAACTAATCATAGAGAAGCAGCGTTCAGTTTATATGCTCCATATATCTGGAACAAACTCTCAGAAAACTGCAGATGTGTTGCAACTGTCTTTTAAAAACAAACAAATTGAAGATTAATATCTTACACCGCACTGTAACTTTTACTCTTTTATCCTGTTTTTATTTTCTATTTCCTATTCATGTTTGATGTAAAGCACTTTGAATTGCCTTGTTGGTGAAATGTGCTATACAAATAAACTTGCCTGTTTTTTTCTTCTTAAAGAATGACTCAAACCGACCACAATCATCAAAACAGTTGGCAAAAGATTTAATAGTCGACAACTAAATCGATTAAACCGTGCGGCTCTAGATGAGACACCTAAGAGTGCATTTATCCTGCAAGACTGAAGGACGGAAGGAAGTATTGCAGGAGGTAATGTTTGTTAAAAATTTTGATGTTGTCAGCTGAAAAAGATCAGTCATGAAAAATAAGTGTATTAGCTGTAAAGACACACGCACCATCAGAATAATGTATCATGCCTAGTTAACTGACTGTCAGTGACTGCTTCAACCATATCGCGCTGGACTGGAGCTGCTATTAAATGTCATTTAATAAGTGGGAGGCCACTGCAAGAACCAGAAAGGTAAAGTTTTGTGAGAAAATAACAGGCTGCTACTTGTTGTGTTGTTGCTGAGCTCATGTACAGTCATTTCAAAATGCATCTTCAAATGTCAATGTCTCTCTCTCTCTGTGACCTTTTCAACCCGGCTGCAGTCGAGCGTGTCTGATAAAACAAACTGCTTTTTTTTTCTCCAGACTTAATTTTGCCTGTCACAGCCGTCAGTCAGCGGGGATGAATCAGGTGCAGCGGCTATTTGTACAAAGTTCCATCACTCCTCCCATATTTTGCATCTTTCTTTTTCCTCTTGCTGCCTTTTTTTTTCCTCCAGTGAAAACGCTCAGTGAGGTCTTTAAATAGATGAGGACAAACACGTTTTGACTGTTTAGTGCCTTAAAATCAGTGCTGAGAATCCAAAGCAAATAACCGCCAAAGAGTTCATTCTGTTCCTACGTGCACAAAAGGCCAAAGGAAGAAGTTATTTGCTCATTAAAGACTAAAACAGGATACAGTATAACACAAGATGTGTCTTAGATGAGCAGCGTTCCATAATCAGAAATACACTTCCTGATGTGGATGTGATGTGTTTAAAACTGTGAATTTTGCAGTAGATGTATGCTCAGCTTCTTAAATTGTAACACGTAGCCACTCACATGCAAGTTTAACCAAGGTATAAAAAGAAGTTTCCTCTAACATGACAAGCAGCAACACCACACCGATATAAATGCTGATATTTGGACAAAGTTTCAGGCTTCCTGCAGAGAGACACTATTTTAGGAAACCAAACTATAAAATTCAGTGAGGTAAAACCTGCTATTTTTTCTGTTCGTGGCATCTGACAGGAGATCCCTTCACCTTAATATACTTGGAGAAAAAAACACTACTGTTGTGAGGTAAGGTATAGGTCTGTTCCAGCGTGACTCTCCGTTCATTCATGTTTACATCAAAAGTTTTGCCATGTTTATGGGTTCCTTCGGATTGCTCAGCACATCGTCAGGATCTGTGCTTTGCAGATCAAACGTTCAGCAGCACTTCACAACTTCACAACTTCACACCAGCATGCTGCTAGAGCACAAACACTGGATGTGTGAACAGTCCCAGAAAAGAAAGTTCACCTTCAAAACAGAGCACTGGCGCTCATTCTTTGTGCATTCAAAACTGAGCCAGATAAACTAATTCTATCGGTTTGCGGTGCGTTTGTGCACACACACACGCCGACTGTGGCAATGAGAGGGCCAAAGAGGCAAACACACAGATTCACAGAAAACAGACACACAAAACACACCGGTGCTGCTGCAACCGGTGGAGGTCTGTGATGAAGTGAGGAGGAAGATAAATAACGAGAACTCACGGTGATTTATGAACATCAGGATTTAAATGAATTCAGTGACTTTCATGCATGGGAAGATGTGGCACGCTCAAGCTGATCCATATTCAACAAGGGCGGCTTTGTTGTTTGTTGTCTGCGTGCATGTGCTGCTTTGTGTGTGTCCCTTGTAAAGGGCATAAATCTCGGGCAGTATATCTGATAAGCTGGAGACAGGAGCTCACAGAGTCACTGTTAAATGGTGATAATAGAAGTGAACGCCACCGCGAGCCAATGTCAAAGCTGCATTTGTAGCTCACTGATCAAACAGACACATGTTTATTTTCACAAATATTCATGTTCTATGTATGTTGTTACAGTGTGCCGTCATATATCCAGCAACGTATGAATTCATTTCACTCCCTTCACAGAGTCAAATTAAACTATTTTTTGCCTCTCAGCCTGCTTGTGTCTTATCTCATGTTACTGTGTATGTAATGGTTTCTTGTATCTGTTGACCATACAGGTTTCAGCAACAAGGAAGTGCTCTTAACTTCAGGTCTGCACTGTGTTTCATTATCAGTTTGGAATGATAAAACAGAAGTTGTGTGTTTGGCAGTTTAAAATGTGCCAATATTTTATTTCATCAACCAAAGAGTCACAGTGGAAACCCCGATGTGGGCTTATGTTAACAATAACATATATATTACCTTGTTAGGTGAGAAGTTGTATTTTGATTCATATTTATAAATTCGCTTCCAGATCAACAAAGCAATAATCTGCAAGGCAATAAGCTAGATTAACTAGTTAAAGCCCTGGCGAGCTTTGCGCCAGGTCTTTTTTTAATATGCTATCTGGGGTGGATGTGGTGTGTCAGAATAAAGACAAAACAGGATATCATGACATAATTTGTTAAGTAAGTGTCTGCAGAGTGCAGCTGTTGTGTGTTTCTATTGCCAGTATGTGATTGAGTACTGAATGGGCCCCTCATTAGCTGCTTTGGTACAGATCCAAATACACTACAGAATCCGGGGTGAGACTTTCATAGTGTTTGACGTGAACGTTAACCCAGCCTTGTTTAGGGCTGCAACAAACAATTTTTTTCTTTTTCAAATAATCAAATTAATTTCTCAAGAAATCGGCTGGCTTATTAAATAGTTCTTCTAAAGAAGAACTCAATAGTTGCTGATTCATTTTTCGTCATCCACTTGGGGGAAAAAAAAGTTTTTACTATAAAAAGAAACCACAGTCACATGGTACAAGTACCTCTAAACGGTCAAACCAGTGCTCTTCTGTCAGGTTTAGGACGTGATGGTTTACAACTTCATTCTCAGTTCCAGTAAATGTTCTCATTCCTGCCGAGAGGTGAGTGTGTGAGTGTAGCTTCCTACAAGGAGGAAGTGCGTCTTTTCATTTTGAGCATTGTCCTGTTTGAACAGTGGTCTCTATGGGGCACATGTTAACAGTATGACTGACACACACACACACGACAGAAATATCCGACTGCAGTGTCACATTATTAATTGACGTACTGCCAGCAAAGTGTACTCAATCGAACATTCC